>JAVTVY010017744.1:0-61370 GCA_036873755.1 Hanleya hanleyi | reverse complement strand
TAGCACCCAAAATGCCTGTTTTCTATACTACGGCCAGACTGCGCATGCGCAGACTATTGAACACGGACGAACCATTAGTGTAGTCAAGTGCTCCTTCACGAGAGCTTCAAAATAAGACCTCACTCGACCCCATTGGACCATTAAGCCCGGCGCACACGAGAGATATCAGCTGAGCTAACGGCCTCAATTGCCTGTCAGCTCAGCGGCTAGCTCTTTTGTTGTTTCAGCGCACACGGTGAGCAAAAGTTTCAAGAAATTGATTTCAGTTCCCGCATAACGTCTTCTTCAAGTCCATTTTGAAGAGTCGAGCGTATGAATCGAGTGAAAATAACATGCGATTCATTGGCTGGTCCGGTAAAACTGCTGAGCTGTTGGCTTGCGTTCGCCGCACACGCTGAGGATTTGGCCTCGCGAGGCGAAATTATCAAACAAGTTTGATATTTTCCCCCCGGCCTCGCGAGGCCAAAAACTCACCAAAAACTGCCCGCACACGAGAGCTAGCCCCTGAGCTGACCGGCAATTGAGGCGGTCAGCTCAGCTGATAGCTCTCGTGTGCGCCGGGCTTAAGGGACTCACCTAGACTCCAACATGTCCACCCCGTATGGGCCTATACACCCATAGCCATGCAGTATAGGCCTATGGGCCTACCCAGGCCTCGGTGACTTTTTTCAAAAATTTCACCAATTCGCTCCGCAACACTTCCTATCGTCTTCTAAATGACGAGACGAGTAAAACGAGACCCCACAACCCTACCGCAAATGTATAGAAGTACGTTTCCCAGGGGGACAAACATCGGTCCTATACCCCAGTATGGGAATATATATTTATATATATATGTCTATATGGGGCTATATCGTATTTTTTCAAAAATTTCACCGATTCGCACGGGGACACTTCCTATCATGTTCTAAATGACGAGACGAGTAAAACGAGACCCCACAACCCTACCGCAAATGTATAGAAGTACGTTTCCCAGGGGGACAAACATTGATCCTATACCCCAGTATGGGACTATATGAGGTTCGGTGACTTTTTTCAAAAATTTCACCGATTCGCACGCGGACACTTCTTATCATGTTCTAAATGACGAGACGAGTAAAACGAGACCCCACAACCCTACCGCAAATGTATAGAAGTAGGTTTCCCAGGATGGTCCTATACCCCCATACCCCATATAGGCATTTTCCCGTAATTTAGGATAAAGTCCACACCCACCCTGGAACTAGGGGGAGATAACTCTATTGATAGACAAGCCCCGTTAAGCCCGGCGACCTATATACCCCTCATACCCCATATAGGCATTTTCCCAGGTTTTTCGATAAAGTCCGTGTTCCGTATTTTTTTTTTTCAGGAAAAATTTTACATGCACCCACCCAGCCAGCAAATACCCCTTCACCTAGGCTTCACTTTGATACCTCATATGACCCCATTGGAGCATTAGTAGCTCCCCTAGATCCCAAAACGTCTATTTCCATACCCTTCGGCCACCGCGCATGCGCAGAATGCCGATACTTCAACCCCACACCCAGCCCATCAGATGTCCCTTCACGAATGCTTCACTTTGATACCTCACTCGACCCCATTGGACCATTAGGGACTCCCCTAGGTCCCAACACGGCTATTTCCATACCCTTCGGCCACCGCGCATGCGCAGAATGCCGATATGTCAACCCCACACCCAGCCCATTAGATGCCCCTTCACATAAGCTTCACTTTGATACCTCACTCGACCCAATCGGACCATTTTATCTAGGGACTACTTTTTCTCCGCGGAAGCTTTTTCCCGCGACCGAATCACCGCCAGACATGACCGCATCACCGCGGATGAATACATCTTTGACCTGGGTCACGTGATATGCAAATATGGAACTCTCCTGTGCTGGAAGTAGCTTTTGGTCCTTCTGCCGGAACTATACTCCACTTGACCTCTGTGACCTTGAAATGAGGTCGAAATGAGGTCAATGTGACTCGTAATAGCCTTTCCTTACTACTCCCCCCCCCCCCCACACACTCTGCTCCTCCGGACTACAGCCTGTAAACATGACAGTTCTTCAAATCTAAAGTGGGGGTTAGGGTATGAGGTGCATGCGCTTGAGCATCAAAGCGGACATCAAAAAAGTATATTCAGCCGTCAAACTTGGGTTACGACTTAGATATGATCCTCTACTATCAAGTTAAAGTACATTTCAGCTGACAAAATTATATACTAATGAGATTTTCCTTTCAAAAAAGTTTCAGAGTGGGTTAGGGAGGAATGTTCGTGTTGTCCATTTTCAAAGCGGAGTTAGGGAGGAATGTTTTTGTAGTTCAGTGTTCACGCGAGGTTAGGGAGGAATGGACGTCTAGTCCAATGTCAAAGCGGGGTTAGAGAGGAATGTATGTGTAGTCCAGTATCAAAGCGGAGCTAGGGAGGAACGCATGTGTATATGTATATCAAATATGTATATTCAACTGCCAAAAAAGTACATTTCAGCTATCAAAATTATGTACTAATGAGATTTCCCTTTCCAACATGTTAAGTAGCTAAGTTTCAGAGCGGGTTAGGGCGGAATGTTCGTGTAGTCCATTGTCAAAGCGAAGTTAGCGAGCAAAGTTTTTGTAGTCCAGTGTCAGAGTGGAGTTAGGGGGGAACGTATGTGTAGCCCAGCATCAAAGCGGAGTTAGAAAGGAACGTATGTGTAGTCAGTGCCAAAGTGGCTTTAGGGAGGAATGTTCATGTAATCCAGTTTTAAAGCGGAGTTAGCGAGGAATGTGTTTGTAGTCCTGTGTCAGAGTGGAATTATATAGGAGTGTATGTAGTCCATGTCAAAGCGGGGTTAAGGAGCGAGAGTGACTGAATCGTCGCTTTCAACATTTCTTCAGCTATATCACGACGGGGAAGCAAAGGTAGGGTGAGGGGCGGGGGTACCTACTTGTAACAGAGCAGATCTAATGCTGCTATTTTATAGTACTATCCCAATGAAATATGCTGGGTTAAGGAGGAAGGTTCGTGTAGCCCAATGTTAAAGCGGGGTGCGAGAGGAATGTTCATGTAGTCCAATTACAACGCACATAAGGGAAGTGGGAGGAGGTGCCGACATACTGACAGAGCCACATGACTTCACAGTATAGTCTTCTGGTTAACCTATTCTAAAGCACATACCAAGAATCTAACGATTCGTTGTATATGTTGTATCTCAGGTACGCTTTTATTGTACCTGTTCATGTGGCAACTTGGATGACATGACCACACGGCCCCCAGCACCGGCATAAGCGGTATTAGATACAAATCTAGAGAGCTATGATGGAAATGCTCTGACAACTCGTATATTGGTAATTGGTGAGCTGTATCGCTGTGACAACTCGTACACTGGGGATTGGTGAACTCTATCGTCGTCAGATGAAATTGACGGCATTTAACACAAAAGACTAGTCTGTAAGGCCCGATGTCGACCCAACATCAACTTCCCACAATGCCAACATATATCAAAGACCGAAAGCAGGGTTAGGGGTGAACAATATGTGTTGTCCAGTATCAAAGCGGGGTTAGGGAGGAATGTATGTTGGAGTGTTAAGGTGGTACATGTGGTTAAGCATCGAAGCAGACTTAGGGAGCGAGTTACCGGTACATGTATATGTGGTTGAGTGTGGAGGGAAGGCAGGAGAGTGAGGTACATCTGTTCGAGTGTCAACGTCAGTTTAGGGAGTGAGGTACATGTGCTTGAGCATCAAAGCGGACTTGGGGATTGAGGTACCGGTACATGTAGTCGAGTTTGAACGAATTGTCACAGCGAAGTTGGAAGTTGTTTATATTTAATCCGAATTGGAGTCTGGATGTTCAGAGTTTGCGTGGGTGGATGCGTGCACGCGACTGTCTAGACTAAATAGTACTTTAAAATTTCAGGGCCTGGAGACGGTAAATTTAAGCTACTCCGTCCAAAGAATTTGATAGAGTAGCACCATGGTAGCCCTCTATTTGTTGTTGCTGCCCTCTACTAGCCCGAAAACATCGACTGATGGGGTCTAATTTACTTTGTGTTGATTAATTGTTGTTGTTAATTAGATCGTCAAACAGGACCTGCCACGACCCCTTCTCCCTATCACAGCTAGAGTTCCTGTATTAGCCCTACATCATCGGTCGAGAGTACAAAGCACGCCAGAGCGGCCCTGGCGTGTTTTGCATGCTCAGGAAAAAGTAGAAGGCTAATTCTTGCAGGTAGAGCAAACGGGTTAAAAAAGGATACGATACGAAGCGTACCGGTAACCTATGTATTGTACTGGCATCAAGACCCCTGCTTCGGAAGTGAGCACGCACACAACATAATGTAAGCGTATGCGCGAGGTTAAATCAGGAACTCAGGATATCTGCGTTCTTTTCAAAATTATATTTCTAATGTTATACACGTAAGACGGGGAATATAATTGGTGAACAATGATTGATGAGGTATACCATGGATTGAAGTGTTTAATGTACGGTATCGAAACAGCGGGATATATCACATTAACCCGAAAGATTACAGTGGCTCTGCCATGTTCGGCTGAATTTGTTTTCACGCACATGCGTCCCAGCGACTTGACGAAGAGAAACGCGGAAGTGATGCCCAGATGTTTGCTTTGACCAGCTCACTTCCTCGAGGTATTGGTGTCCAGAATTCGGACCCGAGGATCATATAGATCAATGATCTTCAATACGGTTCAAGGTCATGCAGATTAGATATGTATGGCACTTTATGGTATTTACTACCCTAACCAGGAGTACGTTAACCTCATGGATGGGTCAGTATCCGTCCAACACAGAATTTGCTGTTTTTGCAGTTGTACGATAAATTCATCAAAACTATTAGCAGAATGAAGGACTTTCCCGATGAAGCGCAACTTACTAAATTTGTAATTACCGCTATCAGGATATTCATGTAAAAAAATAAAGGAGCCTTGGATACCTAAATCGTTCTTCAGATTATAGATAATAATTGGAGATTCCAGATATATTAGACGGATCGTCTCAACTTCACTGCTTTCTTCAAGCAAATTCTATTGGACATCCGCTGAGGAAATATCATCGGTGTCTAAGTTGTCCTCGGCGTCGTGGTAACGATTTTAATAGAGTTTGTCTTCCATAGCATAAGAATCCTCACCCTTTGTGTCTTTAAAGCAGACGTAATCAGAACCCAATTTCCTTCTGTCCAGTTACTATTTCTTTCACTGAAGAAAACAGCTGGTTGTTTGGGATAGGAGTTTCTGCATCAGTTTCTATTTCAATGCTGTGCCGTACTGATTTTCGAGATTGGTACTGGAATGGTTTCTTTACGACAGGAACACCACCTTGTCTTGCAGTCATGAAATATATTGCACTCTTCAATGTTTTTGTCAGCCAGATGTAGTATTTGGGTGAAATCAGTTTCATTAACTATGTTTAAACGGCAATATCCGAACCGTTCGCCCACCCATCTGTCAAGTTCAGAGTGACGGTAGGCCTTACAACTCGGTATCTGTAAATTATCTGCAACACAGTTCTGAGAATCTTGTCTTACCGGATTGATAGGTGGAATTATGAAATGAATCATCATGTTCAATTCCCCGACCACCTGAATGCCCATCTTCGCGGAATGCCAAATACTCTCCAAGAACACGGAGGCGGCGAGGACATCGGGAGGACGTATCCTCCTCGGCAACTCCTGACTATGGAATCACGGCCTGGAATCACCCGGGTTTATCAAGTCATGGAGCTCTATTTTCTTGAGGTCTGTTTTCACGGTTTTGCTGAGGTCGTGACCAAAATCCACGGAGAAGGGGCTGAGGACCCAGACAAAACCCCCATGGACAAAATCTTGAAACTGCTTGGAAATTCAGCGTACGACAAATCCGTGACCAATCACAATCGATATGCGCCAATCGGGTTGGAAGGGACACGCAGGGGCCTCCTTTCCGTCCACATTCAGTATCACAAAGATGATATTTTTACGGTGATATAAACTGACCTTCACGTACCATTGCATAAGTGCCTAATACTTATTTCCAAGTGAAGAAAAGAACTACTAAATTCCACAGTATGTCGTACTACCCAAGCGTCAATTCCCTCATGCAATGAACTTTCTCTCTAGCTTCACTCTTTGTGTAAGATAGACGTGGCCACTCAGAGCTCCGAGTTATCGAAGTTTGTGTACTTATGCAAGCAGGATCACTATAGAGAGATCGTCTAGAATTCAAGCTACGGACCGCGGAGAGGTATCTTTGTATATCTAAACGATGTCATCTTTAAATTAATCTATTTGTGGCCAAACAAAGCCAGGATCCCCACTCGGCTTAACCAACATGCCGCGTCCATCTTTGTGACCAATATACAAAATGTCAAGATTGTGTGTTATGGCCTAATGATGTCTTTCAATCGTATGCAATAGGTTCTTATATATATATATGGCTCTTTCAATTTTGGTTGGCCATTAGTGATTTTATTGACGCATACTATGAGTACCCTCCCAGATGCTTAACATTTCTTTATTTCGGATCTTTCTACAGGTAAAAAGAAGGCGATGTCTGTAGCTGCGGTGGGGGTACTAGAGGACCAATTGACGGGAAAATCAGGTGACGTGGTGGTCGGAATCGAGCTTCCTCCGTTTCACATGGATACCGAGCAGGGTCCCGCGACTTAGGCTGGTGGCGGAAGCGGGATCTCCGATCCCCGGGGACTCGCAGAATATAATTCTGCAGTAGATCCTAGCGGGAACGGACTTCCAGAAGTTTCTGATTCAACAGCTCATGTTTTAGCCGAGTCTAATTTAACGTCTGTTGTTCCTCAAGCCACCGCTTCTGGGGCTGATACCCTACTCACTTGCGGTGCGAACGTCCAATTTCCGGCCAACACCAATGTGGGTAATACCGTCTTGACGAAGCCCGGACTTCCTCCATCATCTCAAGTATTACGACACCGATTGAGTGCTACATGGATCCCAGTCAACCCCAGATGATTCAACATCCGGCGTGTGATGCTACTTCCGGCTTGTGGTACCAGGTTCAACAAACCTATAAAGTTCAACAAATGAGTGCAGTACAGGCAACGGAAGTTGAATAATACATCTATCAATACTTCCGTTTGACCGCAACTCGCTCATGGCTATGCTCGTTCGGCTGCGATTGTGACGGACATGGTCGATGTTCAACCACTGCTGTATCCGGATCCGCATTTCCGCTTACCACGACCTACTATACCAGCTCCACTTCCGGTTCCGGTTGGGTGGCTCGCCCGGGAGGCCCAGTTCCACTTTGGGCTGTACGTGCTGATCTATGAAGGGTTCCCTACGCATGTTATGGTCAGTCGTTTGGGAAGACCCTGTATGAACTTTTTTTGGTTCGTGACCAGGTTTTGGGTGAGAACGGAAAACACTTTGGTTTACACACATCGAATGGGGTATTGGGGTGGTGTTTTCTCCGCGACTTTGATGTGACCCAATATTCGGTTCCGTTGTACGGACATACAAGGCTGCTTTTTGGATGAGATCCTAAAATCGGGCTGTTGATCGGTAGCCAGCAAAGAAAATTACACAAGCGTCTGGTCCGTCATCCATAATTCAGCCGTCGCCCATTGAAGAATATCCGCGTCCATAATCCAAAGACCCATTCCATATTCTGTGTAACAGTATTAGCACCAAATTCGAAAGACAATCATAGTATACATAAACATAGGCTAGTTTCCTGCAAGAGAGAAGCGGTCAACAGTTTTCAATGATGCCGGCAAGACATCATGATATCGCACGCATCACGGACGAGTCAAATGTCGTACACAGACGGCAAAATACGATCGTAGCATGCAGGATATCTGGCGCTAAACATCGTAACGAGTGTCTTATTTCGCTTAACCCGTGGCTAGGGGCCGTTTGCAAGTTGTGTTTTATATCCCATGGTGTTTATATTAACAATCACAATCAAGCGTGACTGAGATACATTATACCCCAGAAAACGACTTGTGAATATTTATGGATAAAGAACATTTGTCAATGCTAATGACCGTATGTAAAGAACATCACGATGTCTTGCTGTCGTCAGTGAAAACTGTTGACCGATCCACTATTGCAGGAAACTATCCTTTTGTGTTTTCAATTTTCATTTGAATTGATGCCAACTGTCGCTCAAAATATTCAAATTACAACACATATAAGGGAAGCCCATTCCTTCTCATTCACCAAACGCTATATAGACGATCTTCTCGCTGTGGATAATCGCTATATAAATGACGCAGTGAAGGATATATATCCACCTTCGCTGGATTT
This sequence comes from Hanleya hanleyi, assembly GCA_036873755.1. Classification (NCBI taxonomy): domain Eukaryota; kingdom Metazoa; phylum Mollusca; class Polyplacophora; order Lepidopleurida; family Hanleyidae; genus Hanleya; species Hanleya hanleyi. The sequence goes on along the minus strand of JAVTVY010017744.1, from coordinate 53,127 downwards.
GAAGGAAACTACAGATAACCCTACAGGCACATCGTATTTAGACCTATATCTCTATAAAAATGAAGCGGGCCTTCTCTCTTGTCGACTGTATGACAAAAGAGATGATTACAATTTCGACATGGTAAACTATTCCTTTCTGGACAATAATATTCCAGTGGGACCTGCATATGGCGTATACATATCACGCCTAGTAGCATTTGCTAGTTCCTGTGTTAAATGTGACGATTTTAATCAACGTCACAAAACATTGTTGCAGAAACTTATAAAACAGGGCTACACCACCAAGCGCCTCCACTCAAAGTTTCTCAAATTTGGCGATACATATCGCATGCTGATAGCAAAATACGAGCGTAGCGTGCAAGATCTATGGCGTTACGTTTCGTAACTTGTGTCTAATTCCGCTTAACCCGGGGCTAGGGGCCGTATGAATCCATGTACTTCAGGATCCTCCTGGTACTCATATGAACAGTCACAATCAAAGCGTGACTGAGATACATCATTCTTTGGATGACGACTTTGCAACGAATATTATGGATTAAGAATACTGATCAGCGATACGGATTTGATATTTTTGGAACATCATGATGTTATGCCGGCATCATTGAAAACTGTTGACCGCTTCTCTCTTGCAGGAAACGACCCTATTTTTATGTATACTATGATTGTCTTTTTGAATTTGGTGGTAATACTGTTATATGGAATATGGAATAGGTCTTTGGATTATGGACGCGGATATTCTCTATTGGACGACGGCTGAATTATGAATGACGGATCTGACGCTTGTAATTGCAATTACTGAAGTGCAAACTGACCAGTCGCTAAAGCAATTTGCGCCAAAGTCTACTGACAATAAGAATCGTATCCGCGTGACATATGAAGAGGTGCACAGTCCAATCGCCTCTGATCATTAACGCAATTCAGCTATCAAAATATGGATTATGCATTTTATGTACTGTCTCAGCCTGATTTCTCCCAGAATATGACGGAAGATGGGCCGTATATTTCATGTTTATTCACATCTTTTTTCTATCGGATCCAACATGGTGGTCTCCTGGGATCAAATAATACTAATGGACCTTTTTGCAATAACCTCAGATGTAGGAGTATAATGAAAGCATGTCTCGACTATAGAAACTTAGACGCCTCGAGAGACATTTGTTTGCGAAGCATAGTGTAGTTGAAAGCTAATATGAATAGACTGCCTTAAAACAACGCCAGAGCCTACCGTTTACCTTTCCTATGGATCTTGTATTATTAACACTATTGATGCGAGGTTTATGATGACGGTAATGCAAAATTTATAATCGCGAACAAATATAACTCGTCCTTCACAGCGAAGAACGTTTCGGTTGCTTCGAAAGCCAACATGGTCGCTAAAGAGACAGAATTCGAAACTTGATAATAAAGTATACTATTTATTGCACGATCATTTCACAAGAAAACTGATAATAGTCGCTGGAGATCCGTACTCACATGGCTGGATACACTCTGATGGGTATGTTTATACGAAACAGTTCTTACAATTGCCTGGAAATTCTTTGTGATATTTGTCGAATCTGACTCCTGTCGTAGGAGAGATCATCTTCATTGCACCAAGCCAATGTCTACGTTCACACTTCGAAATAGACTTGCTGTATCAGACTACCTTCACTATTCTAAACCGAGGATTAGATTTCACCTACGAACGAATGACGAACCAATAATAATTTACACACCGATTGTGTGTGACGTCTTCAACAATTAGCTACGCCATTCCTCTTATCATGGCGGTTCGACATACGTTAGCCAATCAGTATCCTACTTTTATGACACATTTTCGAAATGCAATTGAAGGCGAGGTCAATGGCGTTGCTTGTCTATTTATAAGTCCTTTGAACATAACTGTTGGGCTAATATACCAAGGCTAGTTCGAAGTGAGAACGCAGAAATTGACTCTGGATGAGACGTCGATCTGACGCATTGATTCCGGGCCCAGGGATTAAGCCCGGCGCACACTGGAGCTACCTGCTTAGCCAAATTTCATTCGTACACGATGGCGTAAGCACATAGCTTCCGTGTGCGGGCAACTTTATGAAAGTTTTTGGTCATTCGTGCCCTAGAGGCAGATATCCAACGGGTTAGATAATTTTAGACACGCGTGGAAGAAATTTTGCAGTTTGCGCTGAACGAAAAATATGTGTTTACGCCTTTTTGCTAGAGCGCATGCGTGAACGCCGCGTGGTCACAAATAACATTGAAAATGATTATTATACCCTTACCACACAGTTTTATTTCGGATATTACAAGCTTAATAAAACCTTTCCAGTGAGTATTTTAATCCGAAGAAAATTGTGCTTGCCAACACGGGTAGCTAACATGAACATTAGTAGTAGCGTTAGGGGGAGATGAGCCACCTTTCACCCGGATGTAACTATGACGTCACTTCCGGTTGGGTTGAATGAGGCGTGACCTTTGTACATGTCTAGACTTGTTTGTGTGTGTTGATGTACTGGGGGTTTTCCCCACAATGGCGTCTAATGGCGGCCAATGGCGGCTAGTCCGCCATGTTGGAAAATGGCGGCTAATGGCGGCCAATGGCCGCCTAGTCCGCCATGTTGGAAACTGGCGTCTAATAAAATGGCGGCTAATGGCGGCTAATGGCTGCCGAAAATGGTGGCTAATGGCGGCTAATGGCGGAAAGACGTGACTGCCTATGGGAAAATGGGGCAAGATGGTGGCTAATGGCGGCTAATGGCGACTAATGGTAGGGAAAAATGGTGGATAATGGTGGATAATGGTGGCTAATGGTGGTGAAAATGGCGGATAGACCGCCATTGTTGTAGAAAAACGTATAAAATGGGGTGATTTTTAGTGGTTGGGTGTATTCATTGCATTACCTTACGGAGCTGTCACACCTACCTGACCAGCCTGCCAGCCTGCCTACCTGCCTGCCTGCCTGCCTGACCACTAGCCTGCCTGTTTGCCTGCCTGACCACTAGCCTGCCTGCCTGCCTGACCACTAGCCTGCCTGCCTGCCTGACCATTAGCCTGCCTGCCCGCCTGCCTGCCTGCCTGCCTGTATGAGACGTGGAGAAGCTTTTCATTTTACCAGTGCATCTTCACCAGCCTATTACACCGTAGCAGCTACTCACCAGCCTGAGCCCACAGTCATGCAGTCATCCGAGCTAGTTACGCTTCAAAAGTACCGTGTTCGCCTCATTGATGAAATGCAGCATGTAGCCGAACTATGTGATCTGCTTATGCAGGAAAACATACTCCTGAAACAGGGTGTCGAAGATATCATGGCGGAGAATACCACTTCACGACAAAACAGAGCTCTCATCGACGGTCCACTGCGCCGTGGCCCCTATGCATTTCTAGCCTTCGTGGAGGTGCTGAAGAAGACGGGAAATGAAGAACTAGCAGATCTACTTCAAGCCCACGATGTACAAGATGATGATATCTTAGTCATGGACATCACCGACCCGCGTACAGCTACCAAACTTGAAGAAGTAGCAGATCTACTTGAAGCCCAAGAGCGTACAGCTAGCAAACGTACGCGCCCAGAGTCTGGTGTACCTGCCAAACGCGGTGCACGACCCAAACGGCCCCGACTAACACCTTTAGAAATACCTGAGCAAGTGCTTCAGCCAGTGCCCCAGCAAGTGCCTGAGCCAGTGAAAGAAGAAGAGGTGCAACTTCCTATGTCTGTGCAGGAGATCAATAACATTATCCAGCAGGCCTACCAGGCATCATTCCACACGAACACTTGGGAGCTCTCACTCTATTTAACTGTGAGTGTCAAAGACGAGGAAGTGCATTTTAACGCACCGACCTTTGACGACAGACCAGCTAGGCATATCGCCTTGACGTTCGACACCTGGCTAAAACTACAGACCATTGATTACGCCGTCGACGCGGTCATTGACCAGCAGCGGAGTGACGAAGCGAAATTTTATGTGGGTGACGACATCTTTGTCAGCTGTGCTAGATTCAACGACATGCTCCTGGTGCATATACGGAAATGGAAAATGAGGTCAGATACGCAAGAGCGTGTTCCTTGTCCTCAGGGCGTCACCTTGAAAATAACGGCGTGGCGGAAGTTGCAGAGTCTCACAGCTCTAATTCATGAAGCCCTGTCTCACCAGGTGTCTCAGTATATTTCTAAGAAGTACATCGACACATTCCTGGATCATCTCAGACCTCGCATTCGACACTTGCGTATCCAGCAATGTGCAGGCTGTGTGAACAAGGACGGGGTCTTCAACACGCATACGTGTATGGACAATAGTATACCATCATACGCGCTCATCACTGAGGCACTACAGGACGTCACCGAGGAACAAATTGCCCTGGCATTGGAAGCTGCCTGTCCACCCAGAATTCCACGTGAACAGATTGCTACCTACATCTACGTGCACCAGGGGCGGAAAGACGATGATGAGTTCAAACAAGTCTTGTTGCATCAATATTGAACATTTCAAGTCTTGTGTTGCAATGAAAAACATTCAGACATTACCGTATTCCTACATTCTACGTTCATTGAAGCGCCTTGATAGCGTATAATTGTATTAAAAAAATTCAATACCCAGAGTTTTACTGTGGTGAAGACGTTCATTCTACTGTGTTAGTCTTGTTGTATAAATATTGAACATTTCAAGTCTTGTTGCATTGAAAACATTCAGACATTATCGTATTCCTACATTCTATGTTCATTCTATGTTCATTCTATGTTCATTGAAGCGCCTTGATAGCGTATAATTGTATTAAAAATTCAATACCCAGAGTCTACTGTGGTGAACACGTTCATTCTATTATGTTAATAAAAATAGTAGAAAATTCAAAATGGGTGTTAGTGTTCATTGAGTGTGGTGATGGGAGCTGGTGTTTCTTTTTGTGCTTTGAGTTAGAAGTTTCCTCTTTCGGAAAGATTGGGTGGCCCTGAAAAGGGCCTTTGGAAAGTGTTATGACACTTTTTTTACGAGCGGAAAATTTGCTTCACTCCGGACACCCACGTCCTACACACGGGACACTTGATCTTTAAATGGAGTTCGTCCGTCACATGTTAGTGATACCCAGCATTCCCGACATAGGCATAGGTGACCGCACGGGAATAGGGCGTACCTGGTTTCCTCGTTGGTACACACGCTACAGTTTGATTTATTTTCTTCCTTATGCAGTTGTTGTAGTAGTTTACACTTTACATCTTCCATTTGATCCATGTCTTCCCTCATTTCATTAATCTGTTCGTTCAGGCGGGCCACCTCGGCCCAAGAGGATGGTAGTGTTGTCATTCCTGTTGTTGTTGTAGTTGGCGGTGTGGTAGCTGGCGTTCCTGTTTCCGTAGTCGGTGTTGTGGTAGTTGGCGTTTGGGTAGCCGCTGTATTTGCTGGGGGTCTGTTTAACCACTCTAGATCGGGGAGTTCTTCATCGTCCGTAGTGACATCTTCATTGTCCAAAGTGTCCCTGACCTCATGGTCTTGCTGTTCACTCTGCCGTCTCAACGTATCGGCAATAGTATGCACCCGCTGTAAGCTTGTAATTATTGTCACATGATCGCCATCTTCTTCACTGGTAATCACCTCCCTACGTTCCCTAGGATCTTGTGCGTTGAATAACCTCCGTCTGGTAGTCATCATGTAATTGTGAATGAATGGCTAGATACTACGCGTTATTTATAGTCTAGGCGGCCATTGGCCGACATTGTTACGCGCGGACGTCAGGGAAATCTCTCCCTCAAAACCTGGTGCTGGCCTAGGCTGGCAAAAATTTTGTGTTTCTTTTCCAATTTTAAACCGGTGTGATTTTGCAATAAATGCGAGTGGACGTATAAAATTTATTTCAACTTGAATTGGGGCAACTCATCGTGTAGCGTTGAAAAATTCAGAAGGCTAGCGGCAGGGTAACTCACTATTTTTAATGATTTTATCGATTTTTAGACCCGTAAGGTTATGGATAGGGTGGTATGGAAAACCCGGTACACTTGAAATAAATCGGTTTTCCTCGGTAAAAATACGTCAGGTATGTTGCTCACAGCCTTATAATGTCACCCTGAAAATTGCAGCCGGTTTATCGAAAGAAAAGTAGGAATTTTTATCGTATCACACCGGCTACGGTAACACAGCCATTGACATGCATAGCTGTACTCACATTTGCCTGCAGACTGTATAGTGTTGTGTTACCGTAGCCGGTGTGATACGATAAAAATTCCTACTTTTCTTTCGATAAACCAGCTGCAATTTTCAGGGTGACATTATAAGGCTGTGAGGAACATAACTGACGTATTTTTACCGAGTACAATCAAGTGTACCGGGTTTTCCATACCACCCTATCCATAACATTACGGGTGTAAAAATCGATAAAATCATTAAAAATAGTGAGTTACCCTGCCTCTAGCCTTCGCTATACGTCCACTCGCATTTATTGCAAAATCACACCGGTTTAAAATTGGAAAAGAAACACAAAATTTTTGCCAGCGTCAGCCAGCACAAGGTTTTGATGGAGAGATTTCGCTGACGTCCGCGCGTGCTCTACGGTTAGACTATAAAAAGCGCGCAGTATCTAGCCATTCATTCACAACTACATCATGGCTATGGCTGAAATCATGGATATTGACAACCTATTAGACGAGTTAATCATAGATAATGAACAACCGGTAGAGGAGAATTTCATCGATATGGTACACGATGAAGATTGGCTGGATAATATATTACAAGACCTATTTATGGATGAACAACACCAACCGGTACAGGGTGGCGATAATGAACACGACCCAGGAGCACAAGTGGTAGCGGATGTCACTGCACTCCAATGCGGCCGGTTTGACCGAGTGCTACAAGATGTCTACAAACAACATGAAGAACAAGCCCAAGCTCAACATGTCCAACAAGACCAAGAAAGAGAAAGGAGAAAAAAAGAACAAGAACAGATGGCTATTTTTCAGCCGCCATTACTGGAAGAAGACCAAGCAACAGAAAGAGAAAAAAAAGAACAACAAGAAATGGCAAGGTTACAGCAGCAAGAGATGGAGTACTACACTATGGCAATAAGAAGAAGACTGGCACCAAACACAAGATGGAAAACAGCACAGTATTTACGCTGCGTCGAATGCGCTAGTCAATTTGCCAAATACGCTATATTTCCATGTGGCCATCAAGCCTTATGTATTTGCTGTATTCACCGACATGCCCGAAGACCAGAGCCTACGTGCGCTGACAACCCCATAGTGTGTAAACTCATAGCGCTGAAATGCCCGGTGTGTACTCAGAGATGGCAAGCCGACCTGTTCCCAACGATGTAACCCCTTACATCTTCCAAAGTCCCTTTTCAGGGCCGCCCAATCTTTTCGAAAGAGGAAGCTTCTAATTCAAAAGCACAAAATAACATCAACTCCTGCACATGCACACACATACCTAGGTAACAATAGGTAAATAACACATCAATTCCCATGTTAAAATGCATTCCTATCTCTATATAACATTAGGGTTGGCCCTGAAACATTTTTTTCGTTGTGGGTCTCAGCCAGCGCGCGGACGTCGGCGAAGACACCCATCAGCGACGCACACAACCCTTCCTGGGTTAATTTACAATCCGCTGATTTTACACAAAATCGCTATAGCAAATTCCTAGGTTAAATCCATTCCTATCTCTATAACATTAGAGTTCATCTACGCGTCGCTGATTGGTCTAATTTAGGCGAGACTCATGCCTGCTGGGTCCCCGCAGAATCCTCACTTTTTGCGCAAAATTGGCTATAGTCAATTCTCCATGTTAAATGATTGCATATATCTATAACATTAGAATTGATGTACGCGTCGCTGATTGGTGTGCCTATGCCGAGGTCCGCGCGCCCAACCCTTCCTGGGTTAATTTACAATCCGCGTATTTTGCACAAAATTGGCTAAAAATTTTTGCATGGGTTGGCTCTGAAACACTGAGAAAAAAAACCCCTGTGTGTTGGAAGGCTAGGGGTTGGCCCTGAAAAGGGCCGTTGAGGGGCAGGGATTGTTTTTTGGAGTTGGAGATTGGTAATTATATAGAATATAGAGGAGAGGAGATTATGTAGGACCTGATTTGAATTGAATGTGCCAAGTTAGAAGTTCCCCTTTCGGTAGATTGGAGTGGCCCTGAAAAGGGCCGTTGAGGTCAATTTGTTTACCCTGTTTTATTCAGGGGGGAGTTTGCCTGTCTACTCCGAAAAATTGCTGACTGAAAAGTAGCGGTACGGTTGTAATCGGTACCGATGTTGATGTTGTTGTGGGTCATCGTCGGCATCAATGGGCAGATCTTGTACGAAGTGCGCTGGTGGAATGGCACTGATGTCGACGAATTCCGGCACCGGCTGGACTTGTTGTTGTTGTTGTTGTGGTGGTGGTGGGGGTGGGTGCACCTGGTCCAGGGCCTCTCTGACATGATTTAACCAGTCCTCATCGCTAACCGTTCTTGCCGTAACGATGAGGGCGCGGAGAATTGTCCCTGTTTGCCATGTGTAGTTGTTGTTGTCCACTTGTTCGCACCATCCTTCAATTTCTCTGAGCCAAAAATCTTTCATGGCTTTCACCGCCTCTGCCCTCTCCCTCCGTGCCTCCCTCCGTGCCGCCACTATTCGCCCCGAAGTTCTTGATGTAGACATCTTAGCTACCCTGTTGTTGTTCATTTTCTTCAATATGGTTGATACGTTCTTGTCAGTCTGGCAAAGGTATTTGGAATGACGCTCCCCACGCTCCCGCTGGCTTTATACTGAAACTAGAGTAGATTTTCATTGGCTGTTTCAATGGGGTGATGCTGGCTTCATTGGTTCTTTTTATTGATAGCTGATTGGCTCTTTTTATTGATAGCTCATTGGCTCTTTTTCTTCACTGCTGATTGGCCAATATAGCGCGTAGCATACCTTCCTGGGTTAATTTACAATCCGCTGTTTTTGCACGAAATTCGCTATGGCAAATTCCTAAGTTAAATGATTGCATATATCTATAACATTAGAATGGATGTACGCGTCGCTGATTGGTGCCTACGCCGAGGTCCGCGTGCCCAACCCTTCCTGGGTTAATTTACAATCCTCAGATTTTGCACAAAATTGCCTATAGCAAATTCTCCATGTTAAGTGCATTCCTATGTTTATAACATTAGGGTTGGCCCTGAAACATTTTTTTCGTATCTCTAATAACATTAGAGTTGAACTACGCGTCGCTGATTGATCCAATTTTAGGCGCCACTGATGCCTGCTGGATCCCCGTAGAATCCTTACTTTTTGCACAAAATTACTATGGCCAATTCCCATGTTAAAATCCATTCCTATCTCTATAACATTAGGGTTGGCCCTGAAACATTTTCTCTAGCCGAATGCATGTACAGCTATGTTACGCTATATAGACGATCTTCTCGCTGTGGATAATCGCTATATAAATGACGCAGTGAAGGATATATATCCACCTTCACTGGATTTGAAGGAAACTACAGATAACCCTACAGGCACATCGCATTTAGACCTATATCTCTACAAAAATGAAGCGGGCCTTCTCTCTCGTCGACTGTATGACAAAAGAGATGATTACAATTTCGACATCGTAAACTATCCCTTTCTGGATAGTAATATTCCAGTGAGACCTGCATATGGCGTATACATATCTCGCTTAGTAGCATTTGCTAGATCCTGTGTTAAATGTGATGAGTTTAATCAACGTCACAAAAACATTGTTGCAGAAACTTATAAAACAGGGCTATTCCACCAAGCGCCTCCACTCAAAGTTTCTCAAATTTGGCGATACATATCGCATGCTGATAGCAAAATACGAACGTAGCGTGCAAGATCTATGGCGCTACGTTTCGTAACATGTGTCTAATTCGGCTTAACCCGGGGCTAGGGGCCGTATGAGCCCATGTACTTCAAGATCTTCATGGTACTCATATGAACAGTCACAATCAAAGCGTGACTGAGGTACATCATTTTTAGATGACGACTCTATAACGAATATTATGGATTAAGAATACTGATCAGCGATACGGATTTGATATTTTGGAACATCATGATGTCTTGCCGGCATCATTGAAAACTGTTGACCGCTTCTCTCTTGCAGGAAACATGTTTATGTATACTTTTGTCTTTTTGAATTTGGTGCTAATACTGTTATATGGAAATGGAATAGGTCTTTGGATTATGGACGCGGATATTCTCTAATGGACGACGGCTGGATTATGAATGACGGACTAGACGCTTGTAATGTATTGGCGCGAGTGATGCATTCTGGGTCACGTCAGAATCCCCTCATTTTACACAAAATCGCTATAGCAAATTCCTATGTTAAATCCATTCCTATCTCTATAACATTAGAGTTCATCTACGAGTCGCTGATTGGTCTAATTTAGGCGCGAGTCATGCCTGCTGGGTCCCCGCAGAATCCTCACTTTTTGCGCAAAATTGGCTATAGTCAATTCTCCAGGTTAAATGATTGCATATATCTATAACATTAGAATTGATGTACGCGTCGCTGATTGGTGCCTACGCCGAGGTCCGCGTGCCCAACCCTTCCTGGGTTAATTTTCAATCCGCTGATTTTGTACAAAATTGCCTATGGCCAATTCCTAGGTTAAATGCATTCCTATCTCTATAACATGGCAGCCCGAATGATCACGGACTTTCACGAAGGTAGGGATGGAATAAAAACTATAACGTATACGGGTACGGATAGAGAGAGGCACGAAAAAAAAAAAAAAAAACCCTATAACGTGTACGGCTACGGACTAGGGGTTTTAATACACACTACCGAGTGATCACGGACTTTCACGAAGGGTAGAAAAAAACCCACAACGTGGACCCCTTCGATATATACAGGCCTGCCTCGTCGGTGTTTTGTCATTCACCACCATGGCAGCGCACGGAGCACTTGGGGAGCAAGCCTTCTTCCAACTCACGCCTGACGTCATCCTGATCGTCTAAGACCATCAACTGCAGCTCATCAAAGAACATCCCCGAGAGGTGAAGCTCCAGGCCGTCCATTACAACCGGATTTTGGTAACCAAAACTATGTGCGGAGCTACCTGAACCTGTTTACAGCCACAGGACAAAACAACCAGGACGAAGGAAATACCATCACTCGACGAGACTTTCACCGTGGGTACACGTTGTTCGCCTTCGACCTCACCCCCACCTTGGAACACGATCATCAACTGGCCTTGCTCAAGAAAGGAAACCTACGGTTGGAACTGCGTTTCGCTGTCGCTCTAGGCCAGACCATTAACGTGATTTGCTACGCCGAGTTTGATAACGTCATTAGCGTGGATCAGCAAAGAAACGTCCTGTGTGACTTCGCCAGCTAGAGTCATGGATACAGAGCAGCTGATGGCCATACTCCAGCAAGATCCTCGAGTACCCTTTCGAGGTGTGTTTCCACGCAATGTGTTTCCCACCCACTCCACCCCCCAGCAGCCTACATCCTGAATACAGACCCTGGGTGTCGACCCGGTGAGCATTGGGTGGCTGTGTACGTGGACACCCTAGGCCAAGGCGAATACTTTGATTCCTACGGACTTGCACCCCTACATCCCGATTTGGTGAAATTCATGGACGTATCTACTACAGTGTGGCGTTGGAATACTCAAAGATTACAAGGACCCTTGAGTAGTGTGTGCGGACAGTACTGTGTGTTTTATCTCACTCACCGGAGTAGAGGACATTCTATGCAAACGATCGTACACATGTTTGATGATTATTGTCAAGCCGAAGACCGTGATGTACTCGTCTATGACTGGACGGCCTCTCGTTTTAATGTGCATGCTCCATTTCTCTGGTTAACTTAAATTCAATGCACTGCGCAGTACTATTGTTTTTTTTATTATTATCACGTTGTTGTTATGACGTTGTTGTTCTGACGTTCATTGATGTTCAATAAAAAAAGATTCATGAAAAACACAAAAATGATGGTTTTGACTTATTTTTCTTATTTAAGTCAACAAGAAGGAAGTTACACTATGTACAATAGAATACAGGTGGTATGTACAATAGAATACAAGTGGTATGTATATACAAGTGGTACAAAGAATTCTGCCAGGAGTAGGATTCGAACCTACGTTCGGCATTTCGCCGACCAGCACAGTTAACCGGCGCCTTAGACCACTCGGCCATCCTGACGTTTACAGTTTTTAACTCGTGTATCAACAGTCCATATAGTGTTCGACATTTTTTCACAAGACCACTCGGCCATCCTGACTTTTACAGTTTTTTAACTCGTGTATCAACAGTCCATATAGTGTTCGACATTTTTTCACAAGTCCAAGTAAGTGGTACTGATGCCATCGGCAAGGACTTTCCGTTTCGGGTAAAAGAAAGTAAAGGCGTCTCGTTGTTGAATGTACGTCCGCATTTGGTGGTCCACCACCCGAAATCCTCGGTTAGTCCCACTCGCACTGGCCTGGCTTTGCAGCACGTTCAGGTACAAGGCTTTGTCGATGTTGGGATGGCGCCGGTTCACCCCTTTGCAGCTAAACTTATTTTCGTCTCCCCCGTAACAGTAATACGTCTTGGAGGAGAGAGCAATCATAGCATCCCCACTCCACTCCAAGTTGAAGAGGCCCGGCGTACGCTTATCGTACTGGTAATGGTCACGTCGAGGTAGTCGCTGGTCCCGCTCCGCTTGATACTGTGCACGTAACTGAGGTTTCACCAGGGACTCCCAATCTGCATTAGAGACGGCCATGTAGGCCGAGCCCGTATCCTTCTCCATGAGTTGCCAGTCTGATGGGTTAAAATACACACCCATGAAATCATATAGAAACTGCAGCATCCTCAGCTTGGCCACCTGGTATACCATACATCCAATCTGCAGGGGTAGGTTGTAACGGATAGTCTATTTGGCTAAAGTGACTTCATACGTGTCGTCATCGATGACCTCCACGGAGCGAAACAGAGGAGAATTCACTTTTTTGCGGGCTTGGGAAGTAGTACAAATGTTCACGTTCACGTGCTTATCCTGGTTCGTCACCGTTTTGCCATAATAGCCATTGCCCGTCAATTTCCACGATTCACCGATGATGGCCTTACTCGGGTCTTGATCACATTGACGACGGGCAGACGTCACAATGTCGGCATTCTCCGCAAAACAGGCGTTGGGGACGTACTGTATCACTTGGTATATTTTCGTAATTTCCAGACCGTGGCTCATGTACCACTGCAGCAGCGGAGTGCCCAGCAAGATTTTCTCTGCCCACATACTGCCAATCAACATCCGTCGAGGTCGAGGCAAACACTCGTGTTGCTCCGCATAGGCCCCCATGGTGTCCCCAATATCATCCCGACCCACCAGCGTGTTCTTAAAGATGGGAGGGCACTGGGCGAAGAGAGGCTTGAGAGTGTCAGGAACATGCAAATCACATTCGACAAAGCCGTAGAGGTCCCCAGAACGAATGGCGTCGAACATCTATGGCAGACTCAGGAGTCGCCGACGACTCAGCGGGTACTCACGCTCTTTTAGGAAACGCCGTAAATGGGGCAGGGCCTGGCACATGGTGTGAAATTCACACTCCCACATTTCGATCAGATGGTAGCCTCTCTCTTTCACATAATCACCGTTCTCCTGCACTTCTTCTCGTAATTCTTCCGGTATTTTTCCACGTCGTTGGTTGAAGCGTCCAGCGCTGAAATAGCATCCGTGGCCGTGCCAATAGCAACCGTAAAATTGGAATACGGTCGGTGTTCTACCCACAAGGGCAAACCCATCGACGGGGAGTCGACGATCTCCTATGCGCTTCTCTGTGGCGTTGGTCTGATGGCGTATATAAATTCCCCGTCAATAGGCTTCCCAATCCAACCACTGATCAGCCAGATGCTTGTAGGGAGTGCGTTGCGGTGTGAAATGCTGGCCTTCCGCCAACCAATAATGTCCACTGGGCATAGGTTGGGCCAGAGACCACAGGTACAAGGCATTTGCATCGAAACCGATGATCTTAGCACAGGGTTTTCCACTGGGGAGAGTAGTGACGTCCTTCTCGTGATAACGGTGAAAAATAAGACTAGGTCCGCCCACAATGTTCTGCTTTAGCCAATCATGCATGTCTGCATCTTTTGCTGTATCAGCGAGAAGTACGTAGGACACTCTTGAAAAAGATGGCGAAGCGCCAGACCCGGTAAACTCAAGCACTCCTTGAAGATGTCGACGTGCATCTCACGACGAAACAGTTGAACCATTTTCTCGGCCGCTTCCAGGAAAGGAACCACATCTAAGTTATTATACCATATCAGGAAATCTCGCAAGGTCTGCATATGCTGATCGTTCCATACCTGCTGTAGTTCCCGGTACGTATCTTCCGGACATTCCACTTGTTTCAAATCGTCAAAGAAGGCATCCGAGGGTGGCAACTGTGTTTCCTGCAAACGGACGAGCGTCGATATATACGTGTAAGGGAACCTCCCTTTGGTTTGTGCACAGTCATACGCCTTCACCCACTGATCATAGCTATAATTAGGAGCTAAGTAGGTCCGTACATCCAGGAAATGAAGTGATGTGGTAGTGAGGGCCATATGATTATTGATCTTCTTGATGACGGACTTGATGGTATTCGCCTGGGCCAAGTAGGGTAGAGAAATTCCTTCATCATGTAAATTCCTTCACCGGTAACTGGCCTAGGTATTGTAGGAAGCGCGCTTTCAATTTCTCCGCATACGGTTTAGGTAAAGGCACATCCTGCGACTGCATGGGCTCCGGCGCCGACTCGGGCTCCGACTCGGACTCGGACTCTTCATCGTCACTAAACGATACACCCGGTATAGGAATCCGATCGTCCAGCTGGTCCAATACGTCCTAGAACTTGGACACCAACAATTCCGTACTGGCCGCACTGACTTCCTCTAAATACTCCATCATGCGGGTGATCAACTCATGGGAATCCCCGGTGAACACGAAACAGACCGGTGCAGCGTCATAGCCAGGTACGTTGCTGGAAATGCTCACACTCAGGGGAATATGGCGCTGCGTTCACTGCGTTTTCGCTGAAAACATGTCCACGGGCTCCCACATGGCCTCAAAATCGTAACACGCCCGGTAGGGAAAATAACGGTCCTGCTCCGGTATGATGAGACCCTCATCGGCCAGTTCCTCGAAAATAGTAGGCGTATTATGATACACACCACCAGGATATACTCGCTTCACAGCGTTCGTACAGATTTTCTCGTGTCGATGTAGGTGCCAAGACTCTTTGAACACCCGATGGCATTGGGCACAACTGTAAGACTGGGCGTACTGGCTCATATTGTAGATCAGCGAAAAATGACTCAGGCCATTGTAGTCGAAGACATTGACTTTCATCGTAGAAGCATACCGTTCTGTTGAACGACGAACCAATTCAGCCACACATGTATCCTCCTCGCATTGTAATCGGTATACAAAGATATTGATGTTGAACAGTGTTTCGACGTCATCCAAATTCTTGAAAGGGACTCCACGGAAGTGCCGCTCATCCAAGTCTTGCTGCTCTAAGTACTGTTCCCAATAGCCATTGGCCATTATGTCACAAGCCTGGGGATTACACTCGTCCAGATGCACGGCCAAACACCGAAACAGATATTTCCGGTCTTTGTAGGGTCCATGTGCCCGACGCGTTAATGCATACAGTCCGTGTCGATGAAGCAACCAAGGGGGTAATAGTACAGGAGCACCGATAGGATGATCTCTCATTTTCGTGACGAAAAATGTGACGTTAGTCACCATTTCCACAAGCCATTTGGTATTGGGGCGTTGCAACCGGGCCCATTCCAATGGATCCAACGTAGTCAGTTGGTCGATGAGTGGCTCCAGAGAAATCGCATCCGTCACCGTGAACGGCTGATCAAACACATAGGTATTATTGCTGGGATAATAATACCGCACCTGGTCCGTCTCCTTGTGCCGTAAAATGTACCCGAATGTCATATTCAACTTGAACGCTGTGACCTGGTCTGTGAAAATGTTCTCGGCGTAGGTAGACAGATACGTGAGGTCCTGCAGTCGAAAGTTATACAAGTCCAATAGACGACGGTCACGGTGAAAACAATGGCGTATGGTAGCCCAGTGACGTTGATAAATGTCCCTCACACGCTCGTCTTCAGGCAAGACTTCAACCGGAGGTGCTGCTGGGTCCCATGGAAAATCTTCTCCACGTCTCATGCTTCTCTCCTCCTCTCGTCAGAACAAGCAGGCACGCAGGCAGGCAAACAGGCAGGCTAGTGGTCAGGCAGGCAAACAGGCAGGCTAGTGGTCAGGCAGGCAGGCAGGCAGGTAGGCAGGCTGGCAGGCTGGTCAGGTAGGTGTGACAGCTCCGTAAGGTAGTGCAATGAATACACCCAACCACTAAAAATCACCCCCTTTTATACGTTTTTTCTACAACAATGGCGGTCTATCCGTCATTTTCACCGCCATTAGCCACCATTATCCACCATTTTTCCCTACCATTAGTCGCCATTAGCCGCCATTAGCCACCATCTTGCCCCATTTTCCCATAGGCAGTCACGTCTTTCCGCCATTAGCCGCCATTAGCCACCATTTTCGGCAGCCATTAGCCGCCATTAGCCGCCATTTTATTAGACGCCATTTTCCAACATGGCGGACTAGGCGGCCATTGGCCGCCATTAGCCGCCATTTTCCAACATGGCGGACTAGCCGCCATTGGCCGCCATTAGCCGCCATTAGACGCCATTGTGGGGAAAAACCCCAGTACATCAATACACACAAACAAGTCTAGACATGTACAAAGGTCACGCCTCATTCAACCCAACCGGAAGTGACGTCATAGTTACATCCGGGTGAAAGGTGGCTCATCTCCCACTAACGCTACTACTAACGTTGCGTCCGTGCCGATTTTTACTTGCCCCAGTAAGTAAGATAAGATAAGATAAGATAAGATAAGATAAATACTTTATTTAGAGTCGATTTTTTATAACTACAACATTAGCTCACCGTGAAGCTATTATCACCGACTATGGATTAATAACAACTAAAGAGCACAAAACACTGATTGAAAGATTATACCGACAATGGACACGTAGTAACAACTAAAACCCTCAAAACACTGATTAAATGATTAAACGATATAAGGACTATGTCTATCACACATAAAAAAAATTAAAAAAAGAAGAAAAAAAAAAGAAGCAAACATACAGATATAAAATTACTACTGAATATTGGAACATTTAAATACCTTCGGATGGAAACAATCTCTAAAATTAAAAATTTTCAAACCCACATTTAAAATATAAGAAAACGAGATTGTAATCCTCTTGGACTGTGACAAGCTTAAAAATTCCAAATTTCCAATCCCACGTTTTAATTCTTTAAAATTGCAATTTTAAAGATTGGGACACTTAAAAACAACTAAAACACACCAAACTGGTTGAAATATGTTTATCACAACATAGTAATAATACATTTAAAATTCAAATTCAAAATTTCCAATCATAGTTTTAAATTCTTTAAGATTGGATGCCATTTTCGTTTCATTGGGAAGTCTATTCCACAATATAGCACCCTGGTAGCGAACAGAGTCAATACCATGTGTGTTCGTGTTTACTCTCGGTACTTCTAAAACAGATTTGGCACGGAAATTATATTTTGTGTCTTTAAGAACAAAGAGACTTTGGATATAAACAGGATTTAAGTTATTTAAAGATTTAAAAACCTCTGTTACTAGCTGTCGCTGCCGATGAAGTAAGAGAGTACAAAGTCCTGATTTTGCTCAGAGATTGAGATAAGTTGATGAGTGGTCGTTATACACATACCGGAGCCCTCTTTCTTGTAATTTCTCAAGCTTAGCGGAGTCTGATTTGCTACAGTTGAACCATACGAGAGAGCAGTAAAGAAAGTGAGACCTGACAAATGTTTTCAAAATAGTTAATTCCACTTTCGTGTTAAGTAGATAAGATATCCTTTTAAGAGCATTTAACTGCCTAGTTGCTTTCTTACATATTTCTGCAACATGAGCAGAGAAAGACAGCTTATTATCAAACATAACACCCAGCACTATAACACTAGCATCGTTAGATAAAGATACATCATCATTAACATAAAGCGTAGCTTGCTGAACAATATTTGACCGTGGTCTATTTGCCAAGAAAAATTGAAACTTTGAGGGATTGGCGGCCATGTCATTGCTATTGAACCATTCTATACAGTGCCTGCCTTTATGTGTATCCACATTTTTTTGTCCCCCGCCGCAACGCGGCCGGGGACTTTAAAATGGCTCTTGCTTCTTTGTGTCCGTGGATGTCTGTCTGAATTTTCCACAAGCGATGCAACTTCCAAACGCTTTGCAGGATTCTTCCGAAATTCGGCATACGCATTCCTTGCGACAAGACGCCAGTTGGTATTGCATTTCAGCAACATCTGCGCCACTTTGTGTTCGTGGACGCCTGTTAAATATTTTCTCAAGTTATAACGTCCAAACGCTTTGTCGGATTCTCCAGAAATTCGGCATAAGCATATGTTGCAACAAGACGCTGGTTGCTACTGCATTTCAGCAACATCTGCCTGAAGGTGGCGCCACTGAGTTTCGCTTCTTCGTGTCCGTTCCAGTTAAAATGGGTCTTGCTCTCTTTGTGTCTCTAACTTCCAAAAGCTTTGTCGGATTCCTTCGAAATTTCGCATATACACTCACGGTCGCGTCACTTGGTCTTCTGTGCATGTCGGTGGTTTCCATTCAAATTCTTCACAAGCGATATCTTCCAAATGCTTTGTCTAATTAGGCATGCCTTATGTGTTTGTCATTTTTTCTTCTTTCTTCCGCTTCTGGCTGTTAGTTTTGAATTTCATGTCGCTTTAAATGAAGGACACCATTTTCTTTAACTTGCTGTCCGGTCCTTCTATTCCACATCATATGGTTTACACTAAAGCTTTTGCAGGAACCATATTTTATTTCAGAAGTATAATATGAAATAACTGGCGGGGAAATCTCCGCAGTACTGAACCCCTGGTTGTTGAATTTCGTGTCATCGTAAACAACATTTCCTTCGATTTTGCTATCAAATAATTGTATTCCACATCATATGATTTACCCTAAAGCTTTTGCATGAACCGTAGTTTACTTCAGATGTATAACATAAAATACCGAACCCGTTTTTGTTTTGTTTTTTTAATTTCGTGTCATCTTAAATGAAGGACAATATTTCCTTCAATTTCGCTATCAAATAATTGTATCTCAATTCGTATGATTACCCCAAAGCTTCTGCGCGAACCATCTGTGTCCACACGTTGGGTGCACACTGTGCATATGATCAATTTCCTGAATTGAATTGAATTCCACCTTGTTTTTCGGACTGACAGATGATGGCATGCAGTTGTCAGTGTGGTTGTTTCATGCACAGGGAGCTTTCAAAGAGAGCATGTCCCCATCCCCAGGGCGCCGAGCAAATATTGGGATAATATTGGGATAATTGCAACCCCAAAAGGGTTTCAATTTATCAGGCACCGACCCATGTTTTTGTATTTGGTAATTGGGTCCCTTGTCTATAGATCTTGCTTGGAATTGTTTTTCGTGCCAATCCGCTTTTGGGTGGCGCCACCTCGGGCCAAGTTAAAATTGCATCTCCAGACAATAACTTTTGAAAACCTTAATGATTCTTTCCAAATTTGGTGTGGTGGTACCTTGCCTCAAGATCTGGCTTGAGAAAGTTTTTCATGTTTTTTCATGTTTTTCATCCGAAAGCTAAGTTAAGTGTTTCCAGACAATAACTTTTGAAAACCTGAACCGATTCATTCCAAATTTGATGTGTAGGTACCTCGCCTCAATTTCTCGATTGGCATTGTTTTTCATGCCGATCCACAAATTTAAAATTATGTTTCCGGACAATAACTTTTTAATACTTGAATGAATTCTTTCCAAGTTTGGTATACATGTACCTTACCTGAAGGTTCCACTTGGTATTGTTTTTCTTATCGATCTGCTCATAGGTGGCGCTACCTGTAGGCCAAGTTACCATTTTCTATTTCCAATGTCAAGGGATCTTGCCTCAAGATCTCGGTTGGGATTATTCTTTATGCCTATCTTCTTACACTTGGCGCTACCTGAGGGCCAAGGTAAAATTGCATTTCCGGACAGTAACTGTTGGATCTTAATGGATTCTTTTAAATTTAGTATGTCGGTACCTACCCTCAAAGCATCTCATGGGGCCATGTTAATGATGTTTTTCCTAAGTTTTGTTTTCACTTTCTTCACAAATAATGAATGTTTCCTTTACTAAAGATGCAAAAGGCATGCCTCCAATCGTATTCGATCGACTGTATCTAGTTTCTTCAATAATTTGTTTTTGGCCAATAACTTGAGAACTGCATGCTCATCGGATTCTTCTCAAATTAGCATGCATGTACCATGCCAGGAGATGTTGCATGGGATTGCCTTTCACTCACTTGCACTTACAGGTGGTGCCACCTGGTGGCAAAATCCCAAATTTGTCTCCGGGTAATACCATGACCTAAGATGTCGCTTGCGATTGCATTTCGCCCACTTGCGCCTACAGGTGGCGCCACCAGGTGTTACAATCAAAATTTGTTTTCAGCCATTAACTTGAGAACTGTTCATCGGAATCTCCTCAAATTTAGCATTCATGTATCATGCCAGGAGGTGTTGCGTGGGATTGCCTTTCGCTCACTTTTACTTACAGGTGGTGCCACCTGGTGGCGAAATACCAGATTTGTTTCCGGGTAATAACTTGAGAACCGCTCGTCAGATTCTTCTTAAATCTGGTATAAATATACCATGACATATGATGTCGCTTGGGATTGCGTTTCGCCCACTTGTACTTACAGGTAGCACCACCTCGTGTCAAATCTAAATTTGATTTCGTTCATCGGATTTTTCTCCAATTTGGTATGCAAATACCATGCCATGATAAGTCTCTTGGGATTGTATTTCACCTGCTTCTGCATACTGGAGGGGACACTTGGTGGAAAAATCTGAAATTTGTTTCTGGCGATAATTTGAAAACTGCTCATCGGATTCTTCTCAAATTTGGTTTTTATATGCCATAAGATGTCACTTGGGATAGTGTTTCCCACACTTGTCCATACAAATCTAAATTTGGTTTCCGGGCAATAACTTGAAGACCCCTCTTCAGATTCTTCCCAAATTTCGTATGCTGATACATGTACCATGTCATGAGATGATGCTTGGGATTGAGTTTCACCCACTTGCACCTACAGGTGGCAACACCTGGTGGCAAATTTAAAATTTGGTTTCCGGACAATCGGTCGAGGATGCATTCAGCTTCTCGTCAAATTTGGTTTGCAGATAATATGCCTTGAGATGTCAGTTGGGGACGCTTCTCGGTTACATGCTTCACTGCATGGAAACTATATTACAGAAGCAATCAACGTTCAGTCTTGGGAAGGCAGAAAGACCCTTCCGCATTCAACGCCTATGAAGTAGCAGTTGCATCCCTCATGTATATCCCCCGAGACCAACAATGCTCCCCGAGACAGGCGCTTCAGCAGTATATGACGTTTACAATACACGTTACCATCAATCGTGTAGTCACCACAATTTCAGTCTTCACCAGAGCCGCCGATACGAGGTATCAGCCCGACAGTGGATCGAACACGAAGTGTTGAAGGGCCTACCCACTTCATTCCAAATGAGGACTGGCTTGTTGTGGCAGCGATTGAAAGACATATCTCACGCCATTTCCTCAAACATTGAAGGTGAACTCCTGGTCGAGAATCGAGTTGTCCTGGGCACCCACATGGTAGATTTGGTGAAGGATATGATGCATCTACTTCAAAGCATCTACTTCCTCACGTTCCTTCCTCAACATGAGTGGAGATTTTGCCTTTGTGTACTACTGATACTTTAGCACATAAATCTCAATGTCAGACATTGATACCAGGTAACAGTCGCTCTGGCTCGAATTCCACTAATAAGAATTGGAGCGTGTGGAATATACGTTTTCGGCATTCTCTGTTTACTCAAATAACCAGTGTTAGGGTAACTTTGGGAACTACTCGGAACTCGAGCGAGATCCATTAAGCTGGATGTTTGGAGACGGGCACCAAGCAACCTTTCAAGCATTGCTGGACACTCTTAATGGCATCATTCTCTAAACTAAATAATTTGAGTATGTTATGTCTATCGCTAGATCTTATATGGCAGCCTTATTGAATAAAATTTAACGTGCAGTAGCTATTGTAACGGCGCTGATATAATTATATCATCGATATAAGCAGCTCACGAACGTAGAATCCCTATGGCCGCGGTAATCGATTGATGGGTATTTGGTTACGTGAAAGTCTGCCGTTAGAATTCCATTCCTTTGTGTCATTAGTAATTTAAAGCAAACTTAATCACAGTTGAGTGTTCAATTTCCTTATGTTCATTCATTTTTTTAATATTTAATCTACCGCAGTTTAGACTCGAACTCTTGCTGGCAATTGTACGGAAGCGCGATGACAGATGACGGCGTTTGCAAGAAAGATGTTTACTTCGGGAAAACATGATGTAATGAGAAGGAATGCAGAAAGGAGGAAGAAGAATTCAGGTCAAGTCCATCTTACATTATCAAGGTGAGGTTGCAAGGATGGATGCCACAACATTGTGGAAATTGCCCGACGTCTCATGGCATCAGACATAGCATATAAACATGAAAAGAATGTTGCTTTCATGGTAGAAAATACTAGGGGAGCAATTACTGGCTTGAAAATTAGATCTGGGAATGTAACTACTATCATAGATCACCAACCGCACGTCCGTATCCGCTTGTTTACATCCTTCCGTCGGTCCGTTTGTCAGTGCCACTGGGTAGCTAGTAGGATGAATAAGTAGGATTTAAGGCCTTTGTTGTGGCATCCATCCTTGCAACCTCACCTTGATAAGCATTTCTTTCCATTTAAAGCCGATTTCTAGAATATATTTGCACAAAATTTCTCGCCCATGTCGAAGTTGTATAATATGACAAGAGACTGTTTTAATTAAAACCTTGCAAAACAGCATAACACCAAAGATATGGACAAATCTCAAAATTTTGAAAATCTGTTTTCTTCAATTCTTCATAGACATTACAAATATAACAGTATTTTGCACACTTGATAGTAAAAACACCTAAACTGTTCAAATATAATTGCCCACCCTTTGCGCTCATGGTGCTTGTGGTGGAGAAAGTCCCACTGTTCAGTCACAAACAGGGTTGCACGGTCCTACAGGCTGAAGCATACACCCAAGTTCATATGCAAATATTCTTCCAAAGCCAAAGAACTGGGAAACACTGAAGGAATCAATACACTGAGTTTGTAAATGAAGGTCACCTGTAGAATCCAGATCCCAATTTTTATGCAAATACTCAAAGCCCCAAACAAAAGTTTCTGCCAGTCAAGATTGTCAGAGGCAGCCTGCCACTCATTTACATTTCAAAGACATGTTTCCTGAATAGACTGCAGTCACTGGCTTGGTGCGATGACAGTAGTAGGGAGCATGCATATTCGCGCTTATTTTCCAGGGAGGTAACTTTTGGTGGCGACAGGTGGCGTTGTGATTATGGATTGCATCAGCATTGGCTGGGTGCCAAGTTTTATAATTGGCTGGGGACAGAGATCAAATGCACTATAGTTCCGGCAACCTTTGACCTCGAATTCTTCCGCGGTGATGCGGTCTGGCGGTGATGCGGTCTGCCTCCGCGACGAAAAAGTAGTCCCCAGACTTCAGATACGCTGTATGGTCCGATTGGGTCGCATGAGGTATCAATGCGAAGCATTCGTGAAGGCGCTTCCACTGGGATGGGTGTGACGTGGAACTGACGTCATTCTGCGCATGCGCAGTAGACAAAGTTTAAGAAAATACACGTTTTGGGGTCTAGGTGGGTCCCTAGTGATCCGATGGAGTCGAGTGAGGTATCAGTGTGAAGCAGTCGTGAAGGCGCATCCCTCTGGACTAGTGTGTCGTCCGTGTTGAACAATTTGCGCAAACAGGGAATTGTGGGAAAGGGGCATTGGAAGGAACGTTTTGGGGTCTAGGTGGGCCACTTTTGGTCCTATGGAGTAAGAGGTATCAATGTAAAACATTCGTGAAGGAGCAGTCGACGGGGTGGGTGTGATGTGGGCCTGACGTCATTCTATGTGGGTCCCTAGTTGGCCGATGGAGTTGAGTGAGGTATCAATGTAAAGCAGTCGTGAAGGAGCATCCGCGTGGACTAGCGTGCCATCCGTGTTAAACATTCTGCGCATGCGCAGACAGGGAATTGTGCGAAAAGGGTACTGGAAGGAACGTTTTGGGATCTAGGTGCACCACTATTGGGCCGATGGAGTCATATGAGGTATCAATGTGAAGCAGTCGTGAGGCAGCATCCGACTGGGTGGATGTGGGGTTGAAATATCGTCAGTCTGCGCATGCGCGGTAGAAAAAGGGTATGGAAATAGACGTTTTGCGGTCGAGGTGGGCCAATATTGGTCCGATGGTGTCGTATGAGGTCTTATTTTGAAGCTCTCGTGGAGAAGCATCCGACTGGACTAATGTATCGTCGGGTTTCATCATTTTACGCATGCGCAGTCTGGCCGTAGTATAGAAAGCAGGCATCTTTGGGGTGCGTGGGTGTGTGTCTGGGGTACTAAACCACTATGGGTCCGAATGTGTCGTGGGAGGTGTTATTTTGTAGCTCACGGGGAGTAGACCACGACTTGAGGGATGTCCACGTCACCTGTGACGTCATCGGCGACGTCATCAGTGGGAGTAGTAGCGAAAGCGAGAGTTTCGGTGGTGCAATGGCGTGCGTTTGGAGTAGATAACGGCCTATTTTTCCATCCAGTTACCTGGTCGAGTTACCTGTGAGTGTGAGTGTATGCGCGCGTGTGTGTGAGTGAGTGAGTGAGTGAGTGAGTGAGTGAGTGAGAGTGAGTGAGTGAGTGAGGCGTGCCCAACGCCCGTCTTAACGCATGGACGCACTAACGACGGTGAGTGAGTGAGTGAGGGAGTGACTGAGGTAGTGAGTTAGGGAGTGAGTGAGTGAGTGAGTTAGTGAGTGAGTGATTCCGTTGAGGCAACGCCCGCCAACGCCAAGCTCAACGCTTCAACTCCCTGGTGAATTAGCCCAAAAGCTCTCATTTTTCTAGACACTAAATCAGTGGAAATGCAGTGACGCCCCTCAATGACCGTGGTTACGCCCTAGCATAACGCCTTGACGCCATGATATAGACCGGAGAGAGAACAACAACAACAACAAAGATGACAGAAGAGAGAACAACAACAACAAGTTTTTTCATATAGTTTATTCTTCCTAATGTTACATCATACCCACGCTGGGGGAGCCTCGTTGGGTATGTTTACAATACAAGTAGCTGCTTGTCCAATCAGAGGCCGCCATTTGGCACTGCATCTGTCATACTCGTTCTTGCCCGTTAGATGTATTCTCAGCTGCTCTTGTCCAATCAGAAGTCGCCATTTCAGAAAGTTCTAACTTCGGCCATGTTCGCTCTGAACCGTTTGTTTTAATCGTCATCGGGCAGGCCAGGATTCCGTTGAGGCAACATATCCTCAGATACTTGTTTGCGCATTCTCAGCATCTATCAGTGCATGAGTGAATACATTCATCCAATGGGAAGATTCCGTAATTTGGTCACGAAGAACATAACATAGGTGACCCTCTCCACTATCCACTTGGTGTTGGGGCGCTGTTGTTGGGCTCATTCCAAGACATCCAATTGGTCCACTTGGTCCAGCATCGTCTCTAGCGACGCCCGGTTAATGATGGTAAACGGTTGGTCGTACACTTGGTTGTTACTGCTCGGGTAAAAGTATCGGACTTGGTCTGTCGCCTTATGCTGCAGCACATAACCAAACGCCAGATTTAATTTGAAGGTCGTAGCTTGGTCATTGAAGATGGCTTCCACGTAGCTGCGTAGATGGGCGAGGTCGGTTAGACGGAAATTCTAGATCTCTTGAATAGGGCGATGACGGTGGAAACATTGCCGTACCATGGACCAATGGCGCCGATAGATGTCACTCACTGGATGGTCTTCGTGTAACAGATCGCTAGGAACATCCACCGCATCTTCCAGAAAATGTTCGCTGTTGTCAGCCGTATGACTCGAAACAGTAATGCTAGGGACCGGCTGGATATCTAGGCTCTTCTGAACTGTGGGTATAGGCGGGCTCTCCGTGATCGCATCACCAGTGGCATTCGGCTTGGAGCTCGGAGCTCGGAAGCTCCGGAGCTCTTTGAGCTCGGAGCTCGAAGCTCCGGAGCTCTTGGAGCTCTTGAAGCTCTTGGAGCTCGGAGCTCGCAAGCTCCGGAGCTCTTGGAGCTCTTGGAGCTCGAAGCTCCGGAGCTCTTGGAGCTCGGAACTCTTGGAGCTCAGAGCTCGGAAGTGACGTCATCGTACGCATGCGCACGCATCTGTGGTGCGCCCTGTACCCTATAGCCCGTAGGGCATAGGTTACACCAGGGTGCGGGTGCACCACAGATGCGTACGCATGCGTACGATGACGTCACTTTCGAGCTCTGAGCTCCAAGAGCTCCGATCTCCAAGAGCTCCGAGCGGGTATAATAGAGCACAGATATGGTATAATACATCTGTTACAAGTTTTTACATGTTACGGTGTGTACGTCGACATGTGACAAGTGCGCACTCGAGTGTACAGGACAGCGATTCGCTGATTGGTGGGAAGAACAACGTAGGAGAGTTCTTGTGGGCTGCGGGCTTATAAAAGTGGCGGTAGGTGGGAATGTTCAGCCTTTTCTGATACGCAGCCGATATGTTCTCTTGTTCGACCTGCCTGAAGCCATTTAATCGCCCAGAAGATTTGCGACGGCACGAGTTCTCCATCCACAACGGCGCACGGTATACTTGTATAACTTGCGCACGGTTATTTAATCGGGAAGATGCTTTACTGCGCCACGAACGTTCACTCCACGAGGGCGCGATGGAAGAATGTAATGAATGTGGTCAACTCTTCAAACGACCCAGTCAGTTAAGACGGCATCAGCGTTTGATTCATGGTCCGTCTCCACGGTATGAGCGACAACTTCCCACTAAAGAGGCACCCAGCAGGGTCAGACCTGGTGAAGGTGAGCCCGGGGAGACGAATGCCACTGGTGATGCGATCACGGAGAGCCCGCCTATACCCACAGTTCAGAAGAGCCTAGATATCCGGCCGGTCTCTAGCATTACTGTTTCGAGTCATACGCCTGACAACAACAAACATTTTCTGAAAGATGCGGTGGATGTTCCTAGCGATCTGTAATACGAAGACCATTCAGTGAGTGACATCTATCGGCGCCATTGGTCCATGATACGGCATTGTTTCCACCGTCATCGCCCTATTCAAGATATCTACAATTTCCGACTGACCGACCTCGCCCTTCTACGCAGCTACGTGGAACCCATCTTCAATGACCAAGCTACGTCCTTCAAATTAAATCTAGCGTTTGGTTATGTGCTGCAGCATAAGGCGACAGACCAAGTCCGATACTTTTATCCGAGCAATAACAAACAAGTGTACGACCAACCGTTTACCATCATTATCCGGGCGTCGCTAGAGACGATGCTGGACCAAGTGGACCAACTGGATGTCTTGGAATGGGCCCAACAACAGCGCCCCAACACCAATTGGATAGTGGAGAGGGTCACCAATGTTACGTTCTTCGTGACCAAATTACGGAATCTTCCCAGGTGGATGCTCCTTCACCCATGCACTGATAGATACTCAGAATGCGCAAACAAGTCTCTGAGGATATGTTGCCTCAACGGGATCCTGGCCCGCCCGATGACGATTAGAACAAACGGTTCAGAGCGAACATGACTGAAGATAGAACTTTCTGAAATGGCGACTTCTTATTGGACAAGAGCAGCTGAGAATACATCTAGCGGGCAAGAACGAGTATGACAGATGCAGTGCCAAATGGCGGTCTGTGATTGGACAACCGGCTACTTGTATTGTAAACATACTCAACGCGGCTCCCCCAGCGTGGGTATGATGTAACATTGGGGAGCATAAACTATATGAAAAAACTTGTTGTTGTTATCGTTCTCTCTTCTGTCATCTTTGTTGTTGTTGTTGTTGTTCTCTCTCCGGTCTATATCATGGCGTCAAGGCGTTATGCTAGGGCGTAACGACGGTCATTGACGGACGTCACTGCATTTCCAATGATTTAGTGTCTAGAAAAATGAGAGCTTTTGGGTTAATTCACCAGGGAGTTGAAGCGTTGAGCTTGGCGTTGGCGGGCGTTGCTACAATCACTCACTCACTCACTCACTACCTCACTCACTCACTCACTCCCTCACTCACTACCTCGGTCACTCCATCACTCACTCCCTCACTCACTCACTCACCGTCGTTAGTGCGTCCATGCGTTAAGACGGGCGTTGGGCACGCCTCACTCACTCACTCACCCACTCTCTCACTCCTCCCTCACTCACTCACTCACCGTCGTTAGTGCGTCCATTCGTTAAGACGAGCGTTGGGCACGCCTCACTCACTCACTCACTCACTCACTCACTCACTCACACTCATTCACTCACTCACTCACTCACTCACTCACACACACGCGCGCATACACTCACACTCACAGGTAACTCTACCAGGTAACTGGATGGAAAAATAGGCCGTTATCTACTCCAAACGCACGCCATTGCACCTCCGAAACTCTCGCTTTCGCTACTACTCCCACTGATGTCACCGATGACGTCACAGGTGACGTGGACATCTCTCAAGTCGTGGTCTACACCCCGAGAGCTACAAAATAACACCTCCCACGACACATTCGGACCCATAGTGGTATAGTACCCCAAACACACACACACGCACCCCAAAGATGCCTGCTTTCTATACTACGGCCAGATTGCGCATGCGCAGAATGATGAAACCCGACGATACATTAGTCCAGTCGGATGCTTCTCCACGAGAGCTACAAAATAAGACCTCATACGACACCATCAGACCAATATTGTCCCACCTCGACCGCAAAACGTCTATTTCCATACACTTTGTCTACCGCGCATGCGCAGAATGACGATATTTCACCCCCACATCCACCCAGTCGGATGCTTCACATTGATACCTCATACGACTCCATCGGCCCATTAGTGGTCCACCTAGATCCCAAAACGTTCCTTCCAATATCCTTTTCCCACAATTCCCTGTCTGCGCATGCGCAGAATGTTGAACACGGATGACACACTAGTCCAGGTGGATGCTCCTTCACGAATGCTTTACATTGATACCTCACTCAACTCCATCGGCCCACTAGGAACCCACCTAGATCCCAAAACGTCTATTTCCATACACTTTGTCCACTGCGCATGCGCAGAATGACGTCAGTTCCACGTCACACCCACCCCGTCGACTGCTCCTTCACGAATGTTTCACATTGATACCTCATACGACTCCATAGGACCAATAGTGGCCCACCTAGACCCCCCAAAAAACAGTCCGTACAAATAATTAGAAAATAGACGTTTGAACGGAACACATGGATCAATACGAGAAGAGATAATTGAGCATCGATATTTTATTAATACTATGTATATTTTGTCTAGTATTAAACGGATTAAACGAACGACACCCCAAATATCAGTTTTAGAAAGAAACTCAGTCCACTCCGTCTATTACAACTGTATTAAATTCAGCGTTGTATAACTTTATGCACAGATACCAATCGAGTTTGAAAGTGTGAGCATGCTTTTATTGAAGTAAATACATACGAATTGATTTATGTTATATAAAAAACGGAAAAACTATGAAGAAAGTGCATCATTTAACTCTTATCATTGATTACTCGTCATATCACACGAAGACTACTAGGTAAACAACGCTGAAACTAAATATATAAAAAGAACATACATAAATGGAATCAGCACATCATCTCGAGTCACTCCTACTAGAACACCAAATCGATCCTTGGCAATACAGACTCAATCCAGTTGTTTCCCACCACAATCCCTGTCATTTCAAGGCTGACTTGACTAAGTCATTGCGATTGGATCGAGGATGGTTTGTCAGACTGGCTACCCTAGCTGAATTGGTGTAGTTGAAAGAAGATGTGGTAGTTATTAAAAAATTAAATGAGAATGGTTACAAATTTCCATATTTTGCGGAAGGGCGTACTTCCGCTATTCCGTATTCACTTTTCATTTTTGTCTGGAACAGGGCGAAGCCCTATTCCCAGACTCTGTTGCCGTACAGCAAATTTGGCTGCTTGCCAACACTGGTACACGCACTATATCCGGCTGACCCCTGGCCCAATAACTGCGCAGGGCCATCTGGCCAGCTTATGAGTGTGATTAGGCCAGCCAACGAGTGATACGGTCAAAGGAAAGAAAATCCGCAAGTTCACATTTTTTAACTTCGAAGGGATAAAACCAACCAAAAACGTTTGTATATTTAGATGAATTAGGCGAAGGCCTGTA
Source organism: Hanleya hanleyi (assembly GCA_036873755.1). Classification (NCBI taxonomy): domain Eukaryota; kingdom Metazoa; phylum Mollusca; class Polyplacophora; order Lepidopleurida; family Hanleyidae; genus Hanleya; species Hanleya hanleyi. Next base: position 22,807 of record JAVTVY010017744.1, on the reverse strand, counting down.
TTTTAACGGTATCGCCAGTCGTATCTTTACCTTGTTTTGTTCACACTGCTCGTAAATTAGTGGACTATGTTTTTGGTTCTTGAAGTCGGACAACCTCATTCCCAGACCCCATATTCAACAGATTGTGCCGTGCTGTCGGAGCAATGCGTCAAATTTTATTTTGTAAACTATGCACATGGTAACAAGGGTTTCCACCGCACCGCATGGTTTCCTTCTGGGGGATTTTAGTGTCAGCATTGCCCGTGATGATAAGCAGACGTGTGTCAGTGCTGGTAATGAGAAAATATTTGTCGCGTAATTTGGCAATTAATTCTTATAACACGAAGTTGGCCAACTTAGATTCAGAGTATTTTGGCCTATTTGTCAATTATCCGTGCCAATTCGCTAAATCGTGATTGTGAATTTGGCCCGAATTTAATAGGTCTGGTTTGTACGATCGAGTTGAGCGTACACTTGGAGTTGAGCACATTTGGAGTTGAGCACACTTTGGAGTGGAGCACATTTGGAGCTGAAAACATGCTCGAAAGTTCTACATTTAACTTGTAAGGCACGTGTAAATTAAATTTCTAAGAACGATGGGGATTTCTATTGACCAGTACAGACAACAAATTGGTATCCATTGCATACGATTACGAGGCAATCAGGTAAAGCTAGCAGCACTCATGCTTCCGATTGTGTATGTTTTTTTACATCACTGGATTTCAAAGGTCACAGTAAACTACAGGTTTTATGGTGAGGATGAAGCTTCCAGGTCTAACTGTTCTTATTTTGCTAGTTTATGGATTATAAAAAATGCAATTGTTTGTATGTAGGTATTATTTGCCGGTTCTCATAACAATGGCAAATGACGTGGAAACAAATCCTGGGCCTCCTGCCCATATAATTAGCAGCACAAAGATTGTTCATGATAGCTTTCATCAAGGAGCTCAAATATTCTCTGCGATGTCCAGAGGTAAACAGTGTATGGCAAACTGTATTTGTTTTCATGCCTTTGAACTGCTGAACAAAGAGATACAGGTAACTCATTTCACACAGCGAACTCTAGATCACTCCCGATTCTTGTAACCTCGAAAAGGCTTATTGCACCCTATCTCTTTTCATGTTATTGAGTACATATTTTGTCTTCCCTGACTCGAGTACCCACTAGCGGGCAGGGGCAAATAACTCTTACGGTGACAATTCGGAAACTCCCGAAAGTCGAAATAGATGTACACTATTCTGAAGCAACGAATCGATATTGCACATCCATTACTGTTCCAGACAATAGTACTCTTGAGTACTTCATTTTTTATGCTGCCACTCACGAAATATCTGAAAATGTGTACGTGCACTATATGGCAATGACCCTGTGTTGACCTGTAACAATCCGCCAGTGATTTTCACTTTGTGTTTGTCATATATCAGGGTATTAACCACAAAATGAAGAAAAAAATCGTAATCGTTTCATGTTAACTAGAAATAAAACGAAATCTGAATTTGAGTGTATTTCATATTCATTTCTTCGCCCAGGCATTGCTTGAATCTGTGGACTATTTTTTTGTTCTTTGCATTGTCTGGTTCCGCGCAAACGGCTCAAACCCGGTTCTCAGTGCCCACTATGAGCTTACGCTACAACAACAACAATTGGGCTGTACTAACCCATGCCAGCGATGTGCTGTCACCGCAGACTGTTGTAAATGTAAATTGATGACCTGGTAATATGGTAAGCTGCCCACCTCGTGGTGTTTTCCGTCTCTGCGGTTTTGCGTCTGCTTGAGTTTGCGGTAAGTCCGTAAGATTACTTATATATGTCTGGTGTTTTTAGTTCGTAATTTGTTTGTTGACAACGATAGCGTTGGAGAGACAATTCGTGCGAAAATCTCTGTTGTTGCTGCACGATCATTGCGTATTCGCCGAGCAGACGTTGCAAATCTTGTTCCGCTCTCGCTGGACAGATTCCGGTTCTGGGATTATGAAGACCCCAGTTTTCAACACTCGTAGTCGCGTTCTTTCCCGTGAAGTCGGCATTCTTTCCCGTGAAGTCGGCGTTCGTTACTATTTTATTGTGTACGCATACTGCATGGAATATATTTCCAGAGGAGATGTGTGTCGAAGCAACAACAATAGTATTTACATTTTTCTCGTCTTGTGAACTTGACCGGATCCTGTCCAGTGCACTGTATTCTGGGGTACTCTGCTCACCGAATATAATTTAGTTTCAAAAAGTTTGAACACCAACAACAACGAAACTTTTCGAAAGCGGAAACAACAGAATTTGTCAGGTACCGCTTTCGAAAAGATTTGTTGTTGGTGGTGTTCAAACTTTTTCAAACTAAATTATATACGCAATGATCGTGCAGCAACAACAATAGAAATTTTCGCACAAATTGTCTCTCCAACGCTATCGTTGTCAACAAACAAATTTACTATAAACACCATGCAGGCATATATAAGTAATCTTGGGGACTTAACTAGCTAAGATTCATAGCTGTACTCACATATAGGTTACATTACCGGATTATTTAATTAATAATGAATATTCCAAGGCATAAATGATGATTTAAGAAAATACCCCATGGAAATTCTGGCGGAATCTGCGGTTACTGATCAGTGTACTCTTGGCCAGGAAAATGATTACCGATGCTGTTATATGAATGAGGTATTTAATTTATGGACGCGGGAATTCTCTAATGAACGACGGCTGAATAATGAATGACGGACTGAACTCATATTCATTCCTCACACAGCCTTTATCGCAATATTTCATTTGAAGAGACACCCCTTTCATCTCGTAATCATGGAATTTTCGGAATTTACGGAAGCTCAACGTAAGAAAGTTACTCTCTTCTTTCTTGGCATGAAACAAACGGCAGTGGAGCGAATGTATCATGTAGAGATTAGATAATATTTACAAATCACATATGACGCCTCGATAGAGTGTTCGTTTTCTGGTCAAGGTATGAATTATACAGACCTTAGGCTACACGTTATAGTCAATTTAATGCGAAAGGATAAGACCGCCCTCACAAAAAGACCAATGCGGACTTATTATTATAGTCGATGTGGTCGCCAGTAGTACTATACAGTGAAAACTGATAACCTCTGATAGCAAGAACGAGGCCTACATTCAAACTATGATGGATTCGAAAAAAAAGCATATGGAAAAAGCAACTTTCAACGCAATTCTAAGCTAAAGATTATGTGATATCCTAGATATAGGCGGGCCATAATAAGGACAATGAGCTGGTTTATTTTTTAGACACCTTCAAATCAACGAGAGCAGGACATTTGAACCAGAAAGCCCAATACCAGATGTACTCAAGATCGCTATATACTCAACGGAATTGATGTGAACGTGACTTGTCAAGACCCACCGCCGTTTATCATCATGTCAGACGAGAAAACCCGGCTTATAAACCCGTTACAGAGGATGTTACTTCAAACTGTTGAAAGTTCGATATTGGGTCAGGCTACAGCTGTACGACGAACTACCGCGAAATATCCGTTCACACGTAGAGAGGTGCAGATGTCTACCATGCCGGTACAATTGGAATAATATGTTTCAGTTCAGGGTTCCTTTCAAATTCAGTATTTGATTTGACCACGTCGAACAGAGTAGCTCCTGTGTGCTTCTGAGCGTCCAAACTTGGTACGTTCGGTTGGAAACACTAAACAAGTGATTTGGAAATAAGCCGAATATGTTTTTCTTTATTCCATGACAGTCTCTAGTCCAGAGCTCATTTAATTTATTACGAAGATTGAAAATGCAGTAAAATTGATCGCTAATTGGTTACACTAGACAGATTCGATCTTAATTAATGGGTGCTACTCTGGACAATTCTGTCAACAATTGTACTGTTGATCATACACCCAACATGTTCCCGCACCCTGGGGCATTTTTCTGTCGCCATTTGGAGAATTTCCCCGACCATGTCTCCACCCATCATCGGGGCGGAGAGGGGACATCCAATTAACAATTGCATTAGGTACAAATATTTACATAGCTGACTATAACGACCAGCGTATAGACATGTATACGACATGTGGCTGTATGGGAATAGACGCTGCATGTTGTAGGTGAATACGTTCAGCCGATAGAGTGGCCGATCTGTCTGAAAACGAAAAAACCCCAAAACAGTTGATGTGCTGGCGGGTTTCTTCGGCGGTGCAAATGTTAATGTCGACGTGGCGGTCCTGGTTGGTCACCGTTTTGCCATAGCCGCTATTGCCTAGCAATTCCATCGTCTCCCGGGTGATGGCTTTACTGTGGACACCCCCTTGGCGACGGACTCGGTCACGGCGTTGAGAAATCCTTCGATCAGGCCTCGGATATGAATTCCATCATTTGGTATATGTGGGCGACCTCGAAACCGTGCGTCAGGTAAGGGGTGCTAGACAGGATATTGTAACCGTGCACCCCCGATCAGCATACGCCAAGGCCGTGTGAGGACATCGTGCTCTTTGGGAAACCCCCGAACGGTGTCCCCGATATCTTTTCGGTCCACCTCGGAGTTTTCCACGATGACAGGCATTCTGTGAACTTCGCTTTCAGGTGTTCGGGAACGTGGAGATCGCACTCCACGAAACCGTAGAGATGTTCCGTCTGAACAGCGTGTAGGATTTCGATCATGGTAAAGATGGACCGGTCATCCATTGGTCGGTCGTGGGCGTGAAATACCCCCGAACGGTGTCCCCGATATCTTTTCGGTCCACCTCGGAGTTTTCCACGATGACAGGCATTCTGTGAACTTCGCTTTCAGGTGTTCGGGAACGTGGAGATCGCACTCCACGAAACCGTAGAGATGTTCCGTCTGAACAGCGTGTAGGATTTCGATCATGGTAAAGATGGACCGGTCATCCATTGGTCGGTCGTGGGCGTGAAATACGTGCAACTCGGGTTGACTGGGTCGCATGCGATGAAAATCCTATTCCCATATTTCCAAATAGGCGTAAATCAAGTTCTGGTTATAGTCTAGGGTATGGTCCACCTCTAAGACTGCAGGGCTCCGACGCTCATTGTAGTGTCCTCCTGTGAACGCACACACATTGTCATACCAGTAGCAGCGGTGAAACTGGAACACGGTTAACCATTATTTGACGATGTGGAGGCGTCCGTCTCCAATTTTTCCTCCGTGTAGTTGGCGTGGTTGCGAATGGTGATGCCCGAGCGCTGAGCGTCCCAGTCCAACTAATATTCTGCCAGATATTGCATGGATCGCTGGAACTTGAACCCCTGTCAGTCTGTTAGCCATCTTGTGTAATAGCCCGACGGCATGGGTTGAGCAAACACGCTAATTAGAGGGCATTTACGTCGAATCTGATAATTTTACGACAGGGTTTTTCATCTCCTCGGATGTGGGTCAGATCTTTCTCGTCGTACCGATGAAAATGATAATAGAGTAACCCACGACTTTACGTTCGACAGTGAAACATGTTCTCATATTTCTACTCGATCAGAGCAAAAAGGGCAGGTAGATCCGGGAACAAATACCACAGGGTAAGTCCCGGAATGCTGAGGTAGTCTCTGAAAACTTCCACATTATTACCTCGATAAAAGTCGGACACATTTCGGTGACTTCAAGGAAAAGGGTTACACCCGGATTGTTACATAATTTTTATAGTAGGATATCCCGGAGAGCCTTCGTTGTTGGCACAGTTATAGGCTTTCACCCACTGGCCAAGTAGGGTGCCAAGTAGCTTCGACCATCTAGAAAGTGAAGGGAGGGCGTGAAGAGTGCGACGAGGTTGTTAATCTTCTTAATGGCGTATTTGATGTTCCCGGCTTTAAAAAGTTAGGGCTATAGAAATTCTTTGATCAAGTTCACAATTGAACCTGAGTACAGGTAACCGGTTAAAATATTCAAGGATACGCAATTTCAGTTCCTGTGCGTAGAGTTTGGGTGGTTGGGTGCATGGTGCAGCCTCGGGTGTCATCAACGATATCGTCCGATTCGGACCTGGGGAAACGAGAGTCAAGTTAAGCCAGGATATCACGGTAGGTAGTGAAGGCGAGATGTTCGACATAGGTTGGAATGAGCATTTCCAAATATTCCATCCCGGGACGTTCATTTGGATACTCTCACGCAAGGGGATGTGCCGCTGTGTCCATTGCTTGTTGGCCGACACCGTCTCCATGGGTTCAAAATCAAGCATTTTTCCATGGAAACTTTAATGCCTTCATCCGCTAGCTTCTCAAGAATGTTGGATTTCTTGGGGAAGACGACGTGGCAGAACTTATTGTCACACGTCTTCTCGTGGAGGTATTAGCCGTGAGATTCTTTGAATCCGGGCCGATGACATTTGGTGTAGCTGAACAACTGGGAATACCGGCTCATGGCGGTGATGAAAATATCATCAATACTCCGAGAAATGGTGATGGTGTTATGGCTACTGGTATCGATAAATATCCGGATGCATTGTGGCATACCAAAAAGATAGTATAAAGGTGCCGTCGTCCGAGAGTAAAAAATGGTAAAATATTAGGTTGGCCTATACAATTCGTAAGTTAGGTTCCACGGGAGAACATCGAGAATACAGAGGATACATTTGAGTTCAGTTGACTTTTGGGTCTCGGTGTGCAGCTGCGTATTGAATGTCATATACAATGGAATCGTACAAAATCGTAACTGACTCGATAAACCTATAAACCCGTAGATCAATTCTTCCGACAAACTACGATGAATCGGGTAATTCAAACTCAAAATGAAACGGAATTTTCTGGTGTTTTATCATAAATTTTTTTGTATGGACAACTTTGTCCAAATAGGCGTAACTCAAGTTCTGGTTATAGTCTAGGGTATGGTCCACCTCTAAGACTGCAGGGCTCCGACGCTCATTGTAGTGTCCTCCTGTGAACGCACACACATTGTCATGCCAGTAGCAGCCGTGAAACTGGAACACGGTTAACCATTATTTGACGATGTGGAGGCGTCCGTCTCCAATTTTTTCCTCCGTGTAGTTGGCGTGGTTGCGAATGGTGATGCCCGAGCGCTGAGCGTCCCAGTCCAACTAATATTCTGCCAGATATTGCATGGATCGCTGGAACTTGAACCCCTGTCAATCTGTTAGCCATCTTGTGTAATAGCCCGACGGCATGGGTTGAGCAAACACGCTAATTAGAGGGCATTTACGTCGAATCTGATAATTTTACGACAGGGTTTTTCATCTCATCGGATGTGGGTCAGATCTTTCTCGTCGTACCGATGAAAATGATAATAGAGTAACCCACGACTTTACGTTCGACAGTGAAACATGTTCTCATATTTCTACTCGATCAGAGCAAAAAAGGCAGGTAGATCCGGGAACAAATACCACAGGGTAAGTCCCGGAATGCTGAGGTAGTCTCTGAAAACTTCCACATTATTACCTCGATAAAAGTCGGACACATTTCGGTGACTTCAAGGAAAAGGGTTATACCCGGATTGTTACATAATTTTTATAGTAGGATATCCCGGAGAGCCTTCGTTGTTGGCACAGTTATAGGCTTTCAACCACTGGCCAAGTAGGATGCCAAGTAGCTTCGACCATCTAGAAAGTGAAGGGAGGGCGTGAAGAGTGCGACGAGGTTGTTAATCTTCTTAATGGCGTATTTGATGTTCCCGGCTTTAAAAAGTTAGGGCTATAGAAATTCTTTGATCAAGTTCACAATTGAACCTGAGTACAGGTAACCGGTTAAAATATTCAAGGATACGCAATTTCAGTTCCTGTGCGTAGAGTTTGGGTGGTTGGGTGCATGGTGCAGCCTCGGGTGTCATCAACGATATCGTCCGATTCGGACCTGGGGAAACGAGAGTCAAGTTAAGCCAGGATATCACGGTAGGTAGTGAAGGCGAGATGTTCGACATAGGTTGGAATGAGCATTTCCAAATATTCCATCCCGGGACGTTCATTTGGATACTCTCACGCAAGGGGATGTGCCGCTGTGTCCATTGCTTGTTGGCCGACACCGTCTCCATGGGTTCAAAATCAAGCATTTTTCCATGGAAACTTTAATGCCTTCATCCGCTAGCTTCTCAAGAATGTTGGATTTCTTGGGGAAGACGACGTGGCAGAACTTATTGTCACACGTCTTCTCGTGGAGGTATTAGCCGTGAGATTCTTTGAATCCGGGCCGATGACATTTGGTGTAGCTGAACAACTGGGAATACCGGCTCATGGCGGTGATGAAAATATCATCAATACTCCGAGAAATGGTGATGGTGTTATGGCTACTGGTATCGATAAATATCCGGATGCATTGTGGCATACCAAAAAGATAGTATAAAGGTGCCGTCGTCCGAGAGTAAAAAATGGTAAAATATGAGGTTGGCCTATACAATTCGTAAGTTAGGTTCCACGGGAGAACATCGAGAATACAGAGGATACATTTGAGTTCAGTCGACTTTTGGGTCTCGGTGTGCAGCTGCGTATTGAATGTCATATACAATGGAATCGTACAAAATCGTAACTGACTCGATAAACCTATAAACCCGTAGATCAATTCTTCCGACAAACTACGATGAATCGGGTAATTCAAACTCGAAATGAAACGGAATTTTCTGGTGTTTTATCATAAAATTGTTTGTATGGACAACTTTGTCCAAATAGTATAATGATAATCTGCAGTCTATCGGTATCTGTACAACGGTACTGAGACATGCAATCTTTCCGGATCGATATATGGAATAATAGAACAAAAGCTCTGTTGATTGATTTCATCTGGAATCTCATTTACTCCTGGCTTGATTTTCTATAAGCACAAAGGACTTCATGAAAAAAGATAGTATCATGAATAAAACATTGGAGACTCGAAGATTTCTAGTTTATCCATTTATCGTTAGACTCAGAAGTGTTTCCTGATGGATTGGAGAACAAGGAGGCCAAAAGACACGAATATAGATCAATCATCAATTCAATGTTACGATGGATCAGTAGAAGATATTTCACTTAAATATGGCAAATCGTTCAGCAATAGAACAGGCCCGCTGTAAAAGTCTTGAGAGAGTGTTTGACTATGAGCAAAATTCTCTCACTTAGCGGTATTGAAAATAATGACGTAAAGACAATCTCACAAACTGCATGCCGAACTACCTCGCAACAAGAGGGGGGAATGATTGTGTATCTTATCGTAATCTCAAAACCTGCATTACATGATCTAGCCAACATTATCCAGAACAAACATTGTAGCATCCCAACACCCGCATTTCTACTTGATCATTAACTTTCACGACTTCTGGCAATCTCACCACCCGTATGACAGTTATCACGGCCAAGAACTGTTACGCCTTCTGACAATCTCACCATCCGTGTGACGTTTATCACGGCCAAGAACTGTTACGCCTTCTGACAATCTCACCACCCGCGTGTCAGTTATCACGGCCAAGAGCTGTTACGCCTTCTGACAATCCCACCACCCGTGTGACATTTATCACGGCCAAGAACTGTTACGCCTTCTGACAATCTCACCACCCGCGTGTCAGTTATCACGGCGAAGAACTGTTACGCCGTATGACAATCTCACCACCCGTGTGACAGTTATCACGGCGAAGAAGTGTTACGCCTTCTGATAATGTGGCAGTCATCATAGTCAATAACTATTACGCCTTCTGACAATCTTACCATCACCACCAGAACGGGTACGCCTTCTGACAATCTCACCACCCGTATGGCAGTCATCACAGTCAAGAACCGTGGCAATAATCACCATCAAGTCCTGTTATGCTTTCTGTCGATCTTACCATCCGTGTGGCAGTCATCGCCACAAAGAAAGGGTACGCCTTCTGACAATCTCACCACCTGTGTGGCAATTATCACCACCAAGTCCTGTTATGCTTTCTGACGATCTTACCATCCGTGTGGCAGTCATCGCCACAAAGAACAGGTATGCATTCTGACAATCTCACCACCAGTGTGGCAATCATCACCACCAAGTCCTGTTATGCTTTCTGACGATCTTACCATCCGTGTGGCAGTTATCGCCAAAAAGAACGGGTACGCCTTCTGACAATCTCACCACCTGTGTGGTAGTCATTCCGTCCAGGAACTGTTACGTCTTCGGACAATCTTACCATCTGTGTGGCAGTCCCCATGGACAAGAACTGTTACGCCTTCTGACAATCTCACCACCTGTGTGACAGTCATCACGCCCAGAACTGTTGCGCCATCTCACGATCTCGCCAGCCGTGTGACAGTCATCACGGCCAATACTTGTTACGCCTTCTGACAATCTCACCACCCGTGTGGCAATCATCACCACCAAGTCCTGTTATGCTTTCTGACGATCTTACCATCCGTGTAACAGTCATCGCCACCAAGAACGGGTACGCCTTCTGACAATCTCACCACCTGTGGGGTAGTCATCACGTCCAAGAACTGTTCCGTTCTCTGACAATCTCACCACCTGTGTGGCAGTCGCCATGGCCAAGAACTGTTACGCCTTCTTACAATCTCACCACTCGTGTGGCAGTCATCACAGTCAATAACTATTACGCCTTCTGATAATCTTACCATCCGTGTGGCAGTCATCACCACCAAGAACGGGTACGCCTTCTTACAATCTCACCACCCGTGTGGCAGTCATCACGCCCAGAACTGTTATGCCGTCTCACGATCTCACCAGCCGTGTGGTAGTCATCATGGCCAAGAATTGTGATGCTAAAGGTCACATACCGTACAGACATGTATCCACATGGGATTTCTCGACTCTCTATACTACAATCCCTCATCAGGACCTTATTGACCGTATAAGTTCATTAGTATCTGTGTTCAAGAAAACTGATCGTAGATATATTAATGTCGGAAGCCATAACGCATTCTTTAGCTCGACTACATACAAGAGATATCATTCATGGGATGTTTCTTTGTTTATAGAGTTGCTTGAATTTCTCATTAAAAATATCTATGTGAAATTTGGCAACACAATATATCAGCAGCATATAGGTATTCCAATGGGTACTAATTGTGCACCCCTGTTGGCTGACCTGTATCTGTTCTCTTATGAATATGACTATATGCAGGCGCTTTCAAAAACCGATCCATTCAAAGCCCGTTCCTTCTCATTCACCAAACGCTATATAGACGATCTTCTCGCTGTGGATAATCGCTATATAAATGACGCAGTGAAGGATATATATCCACCTTCACTGGATTTGAAGGAAACTACAGATAGCCCTACAGGCACATCTTATTTAGATCTCTATCTCTATAAAAATGAAGCGGGCATTCTCTCTCGTCGACTTTATGACAAAAGAGATGATTACAATTTCGACATCGTAAACTATCCCTTTCTGGATAGTAATATTCCAGTGGGACCTGCATATGGCGTATACATATCTCGCTTAGTAGCATTTGCTAGATCCTGTGTTAGATGTGATGATTTTAATCAACGTCACAAAACATTGTTGCAGAAACTTATAAAACAGGGCTATTCCACCAAGCGCCTCCACTCAAAGTTTCTCAAATTTGGCGATACATATCGCATGCTGATAGCAAAATACGAACGTAGCGTGCGATCTATGGCGCTACGTTTCGTAACTTGTGTCTAATTCCGCTTAACCCGGGGCTAGGGGCCGTATGAACCCATGTACTTCAAGATCCTCATGGTACTCATATGAACAGTCACAATCAAAGCGTGACTGAGATACATCATTCTTAGATGACGACTTTACAACGAATATTATGGATTAAGAATACTGATCAGCGATACGGATTTGATATTTTTGGAACATCATCATGATGTCTTGCCGGCATCATTGAAAACTGTTGACCGCTTCTCTCTTGCAGGAAACAAGCCTATGTTTATGTATACTATGATTGTCTTTTTGAATTTGGTGCTAATACTGTTATATGCAATAGGTCTTTGGATTATGGACGCAGATATTCTCTAATGGACGACGGCTGGATTATGAATGACGGACTAGACGCTTGTAATTCTGACAATCTCACCAATTGTAGGGCAGTCAGCCTGGTCCAGTGCTATTGCGATTTCTGACAATCTTGCCAACAGTTAACTACAAATACATGTGTGCCTTCTGGCGACCTGATCAAATACAATAAGGGTCAATATGAATAAGAAAAGCTTTTAATCCCTCTGATGATCTCATCACCTGTATGACCGCATACGGCGAATACATATTTCGCCTGGAAGCATTTGCTAGATCATGTGTAGACTGTGATGAATTTAATCAACGCCACAGAATATTATTGCAGAAACTTGTCAAGCAGTCTTATATCAACAAACGTCTTCATTCAAAGTTTCACAAATTCTGTGATAAATATCGCACACGGAGGACAAAATACGATCGTTGCTTGCAAGATCTCTTGCACTACGTTTCGTAACCCGGTGCCAGGGCCGTTTGAATATCATGTGCGTTTACATCACCAATGTGTGCAATTGAACATTCACAATCAAAGCGTGACTCAGAAACATACTCTGAAAACGGCTTGGAAATTCATTTGGATTTGGATTTTAAGTAAATCACCAATTTCAGCATTACGGAATTACAAGGTATCCATGTTTTCTCTTCTTCTGAACCCCTGTTATTACTCGTCCATGGGAAAATCTGTTTTGGAATATCATTTTCCTAATCCTATTACTAAGAACTGTTGGATGAGAGAAAAAAAGGGGAATACAATTGTTTTCTACCTGGTCACGTGACATTCGAATACCGCGTGACGGAATTACAGCAAATTAACCTCCTTATGAAGACGTGTCGGTTACATATATTCCATCAAAACTCGAATGTTTCTCATTTAATTCATGATTTTATTCGAATCCTGAGCGCCTGGACTACATTATATCAGATTTCCATCAAGTAAAGTTTCAAATTGATAAATGTGGTTAAGCAAACCTGCGTTACAGAATTACATTTTGGTCCATGTTTTAAGGAGTTGCGATTTTTCCTATTTTACCAGTTTCGATTTTATCCGGTGTAAAAAAATTTGAGGACAGACCGAAACACATGAATTCTGTTGTCATGTACCGGCCATGTACGTATATTCGATTAAATGTGAAAGAGCGATAATGACTGGTCAACAACATGGGCAAAATTGTCCATAACCGAAATTTTGAATTATGTGATGGAATTACATTTTGGTTAAAGATTTCGTGGAATTGATGAAATACTGATATCAATTAAAACTGTTGACCGCATGTAAAATACTTAACATGCAGTTCGAATATTTTGAAAATTTGTATAACGGGAAGTTAAGTTTTCTGGGTGAATTCACACAAACTGCCTAAATTGGAGGATAAACCTAAACATATTTTTGGTGGCAATTTATGCATCAACGAAATTGCATTGACTCTTGATGCTATGAAATCCGGATCATCCCCAGAGATAGATGGGTTAACAACAGAGCTTTATAAAGTATTATGGATCAAAATAAAACAATTAGTAATGGAATCATTTAATGAAGCATTCAACAAAGAGGAATAATCGGTATTACATTACTACAAAAAGGAAAAGGGCTGGCAATGGATGAATTAGGAAGCTGGAGACCAGTTTCCTTAACATTGATTATAAAATACCGGTTCTATAGCAAAGGCGTCAGCTATCATATTACAGGGTGTGATAACTGAAATGATAATGAAGATCAGGTTGGATACATCAGAAGGTGAAACATAGCTACTGTAATCAGGCAAATCGATGATGTATGTGAATATTTAGATGAGACAAACTTGCTCGGCATATAATTAGCAGTTGATTATAAAAAAGCATTTGACACAATATCAAAGGACTACATGATAGCCTTTCAGAAAATTCGGCTTTGGCGAGAAATTTGTTCGATGGGTTGATATAATAGTAATAATAATAATAAAAGTGTGGTTGGTTATCAAGGAATCCGCCAAGATTTCCATTTTCTCCGTTGGCCTATATTTTAGCAGTAGAGGTCTTGACAATCAAAATTAGACAGACACCTAGAATTAGAGGCATTCAAATTCCATTTAGAAACACACCCAAAACATTATTAGCATCGCAATACGCAAACGATACCACATTATATTTAAGGGATGAGCATGACTTAAATGAAGCTTTAACAACTGAATATTTTGCAATATTTTCAGAGCCTCCGAGTGGTTTCATGTGGGACAGCAAACATGGTCATGAACTGCGCCTTCTGGTGATCTAGATATCTGTAGTGAACACCGTCATTACAGATCATCCTCATGGTAGTTGACGGGGTAAGACAGGGCTTTCGAGACTTCTGTCGATGTCATCACCTGCATGTCACTAGATTATAATCCATACAATTAGATTATTCCTCGGTGTACATGCACATTATGTACCAAAATGATCACAGTCTGTTCCTGGTACAGACGAAATGCATGGACCATATGATACCGGACTGTAGTCGAATTCGAACACCATGAAAACCCCTTTAGGCACTGACTGTGTATCATCATGTTGCGTTGATTAATAGCCCTGGTCCCCGTCACTTCTTCTCATATCTAGCTTTACTTTTGAAGATGAACTCATACATGCATATAGCCTTAATGCAATCCTGTGTATTTAAATACAATGTTTTTATATCAGACTTGTTGAGAATGAGGTGGTTCCTATTTATGCGCCACAGGTATAAGAGTTACAGTGCAGCTTGTACAATCTTCTCAACTTTCTTTTGGCTAGTTTTACAGTCGTTGTTCCATTATCAGAGAGTCCATTTCTGCATGGTTTCAGAAGACAGGAAAGGCATTCCCTACCATTACTTTTAGACAGGTGCCAGCCAAGAAAAAAATTACACCTTTAAGGTTGTTTTCCTGTCAAAATTTTCTTCGGGGTTCCGCCGTCCTTAGCATATGTACTAAGCGGTTCATTAAACCATACATAGTAATGGGCACGCCGACCTTACATCCCGCGAGCTTCAAGATGACACCCTGTGCCCAAGATCGACATGCCCACTCCTATGAGTTATAGAGTATGGGGGTGTAGCCCTTAAGCATTATGTGCGCAAACTAACCCGACCGTATTCGCGCTTTCTCTACTGCTGATGACATCACGGTCACATGACCTGTTTGCTCTCGCTACACTCCAATGTCTACATGCATCTCTAAGGGCCATATACCTCTAGTTACCCCTATGGGCTACCATATAGGGGCGTACTTTTTCATCCATCCGAGTGGTCGCTATATAGCTGAAATATTGCTGAATGCGACGTTAAACCTTAATTCTCTCTCTCTCTCCATCCGAGTGGGCATTCGCCCGTATCTGCGCTTTGCCTACTACTTCAGAGTGTACTTGCACATCATGATGTAGAAGTCACAACAAGGCCTGGAAACTGTATGACTATACACAACGAGAGCCTTAATATGTGTCTAAATGTATAAAGCCCGAATTTCAGATTCAAATATTTTTGGGTGCATTTTTGTATTTTGGCGGCAATGTTGCATATTTGGAACTACACATTGCTTCGAAATAAATCGATTTAATTAGTCCTGTCATGCAACTGGGGAAAACCCCATCTAATTTCATGGGTACAACATAGATTATCCAGTTGAACAAAGTGTGATAGTGAGATTCAGTAGGGTTTGTTGGATTTATTGGATTTTGAGAGCAATTGCAAACAATGCAGTTTTACACTCAAAGTATGGATAGGTGAATGGTGTGAAATGTCCAGAGGTCAGCCTGAGCTAGTCACTCCGTGGATATATACACCGATACCTCATTTTAGAATATGGATAGTTTATTTCAATTTATTTGGAGACGGAAGATATCAGCTATCCGCCAGCTAACTCTTCCCTATTAGGAGTGAGTGAATAGAATTTAACGTCGCTTTCAACAATATTTCAGCTATATCACGACGAACCAACTAAGCACCACCCAGCCCAGTTGTGTTCCTGCTACTTCAAAGAAGAAATCTTTGAAGCAGCATGGAACCATCCACCCTCCATCCACCCTATAAAACACTGAGGACAGCCCACAAGATACAGACAGGACGTTTACATGGTGCAATAAAGACAAGTGATATTACAGTGCTAGACACCACATTATCAAGTTCCTGTTGCTTCTCAGCAAAGTGCATTGAAGCAACAGGAACCTGTGCCCACCGGACACCCACCAACCACCCGCCTCTTCCCTATTATCACGAAGCGATGTTCTACACCATCTTTAAAATGCATACGACCTTCCTTATCTCGCATACTATGGTCTCCCAAGAACAAATCTACCCTACTAATGGACGATTGTAATCATATTAAGTGGAGGAGTATATGGTCATACTGAAAGGATGACTCGATTATCGTATCATCTCTAGCCATATATGTATACTATGGCAGAAAGCGGGGTTGCAATAACTAAGAGCAGTCTTATTTTTAGGAGTTTCGAATAACATTGAGCTTCGAATATATCCATATTTGTGCAAGTTAGGAGCCAGGCAATGGTGTCGTATATTTCATCTCCTGTGGAAACAGTTGTACGTTTCCGTGTTTGTTTTGACTGCACAGAAGCTAACGTGCCGTTCCCTCACTTACATGAGATCCTTCACCAGGGGGAAACAGTGAAGGTTAGGCTAATTCATGAACCACATTTACAATCAGAGAGGGGTTATTCATCATGCCGAGACTTAATCCTTCTTGAAAGAGACTGACAAAACCTTGGGACAATTTCCCCAAGTCATTGTCAGATTACAATGTCTACAGTTTGCTTTGGCACTTCTTGCAAACTGTTCTTAAACGGAAATTGTATGGTTGACTCGTCAAAATAATATGGTGGCGATAGAGCAATTTCCGATGAGAAGCAACTTAAAGCCCCGTTCACATGCACACAATTTACTCACCTGTGTAAAAATACACATGTGTAAATTTACACATGTGCAAATATACTTTTGCACCTGCTCTTGATCAGATGCAAATAAACTCAAAGTGCAAATATACATACATGTGTATTTCCGTTCACATGACAAGAAATACACATGTGTATTTTTTTACATAGGGTGCAAATTTGCATACGTGAGTAAAAGTGTGCATGTGAACGGGGCTTAAGCAAATTGCCTCAGTGTGACTGTGAAAGGTTATGGTACATTTCCATGCATGTGTTATGGGCATATCAGCATGAAAATACACAGAACGACGCTGCAAGTCGGTTTAAAGTCAAAGGGTGTGGCTGTGGTGCTCGTATCTGGCTTGCTGGGTATACTTGTAGTCAAATTTCCTCAATTTCATACTGATGTCCAAGCGAAAAGTTGGTTAGAGAGGTATAATGAAAAAATTATTATAACACCACTGTGTATTTTATTTGTCACTTGCAGAGGTTCCAGACACCAACCTCATTACGTACAATCGGCCACGACTGTTCTTCTTTATCCATCCTAAATGTCTATTCACAAGAGCTACAACCATGTTACTGTTGAGCCTATTGAAATTTTTCATTAATCTCGATATTTTGGCAAACACAAACGTTGCATATTTGTATGAATGTTCATGAGCAGTGATGTAGGACAGAAAAGGTTCCGAATCCAGTGTTGTGAAGCCTCTTTCTGTCTTCCTCAAGGCTGAAGCTATTAAGAAGTGTAATATTCCAATCCAGGTTGTGATTTTAACTTCTTAAAATGGATAACTCAGAATCTGTATACCTCAGCAGGTACTAATGCGAAGCTGCGCATCAGAAAACCCCTCGGCTCTGGACTTCAGCCATTCATAATATATTCAATTTGAACCAAGATGTCAGGAACACCAAGATGTCAAGTCACAAATATACAGACTATAACAAAATTGCAATTAGAAATGGCCCCTAAGGTTTCCGTCCACAGACATTTATTGTAAGTCTCTTGATGTATCGATGATGTATACCAAATTTTACATTGAGCACTTGAATGGTATCAGAGAGACATTATTATTTAATGATTTTGCATAAATTAAAGATGGTCACCGATCCTTCCCGTCATTGAGAGGGACTGATGTGGTTATTCATTGCAAGTCTCTTGATACATCGATACTGTATACCAAGTTTCGTATAGTTCACTTAAATGGTATCAGAGATATACATCATGACAGATTTTGCATAAATTAAAGATGGCCGCCAAGATTTCCACCGAATCAGGGAAACAGGTTCGGTCATTTCTTTGAAGTTTCTTGATGCATCGCTGATCTATACCAAGTTTCACACTGAACAGCGAAATGGTACCCGAGATACACAACATTAATGGTTTCGCATAAATTAAAGATGGCCACCAAAGTTTTCACCCAATCGGGACCAGATTCAATAGGGTTCTGGATCACGAGCATATGGATGTGCACTGCAAGTTTGGTGTGCCTAGGGTAAGTCATTCTAAATACATGTTGGCAACGAGAAAGCTGTGATGGTTTCGCATAAATCAAAGATGGCCACCAAAGTTTTCACCCAATCGGGTTCAGATTCAATAAGGTTCTGGGTCACGAGCATATGGATGTGCACTGCAAGTTTGGTGTGCGTAGGGTAAGTCGTTCTAAAGCTATCTTGGTAACGAGAAAAGTGTGAGGGACAGACAGACGGATGGACGCACATGACGATGACAATTACAACACATATAAGAGAAGTGGGAAGAGGTGCCGACATACTGACAGAGCCACATGACTTCACAGTATAGTCTTCCGGTTAACCTATTCTTAAACACATACCAAGAATCTAATGATTCGTGATATGTGTTGTATCTCAGGTACGCTTTTATTGTACCTGTTCATGTGGCAACTTGGATGATATGACCACACGGCCCCTAGCACCGGCATAAGCGGTATTAGATACAAATCTAAAGAGATATGATGGAAATGCTCTGACAACTCGTATATTGGTAATTGGTGAGCTGTTTCGCTGTGACAACTCGTACACTGGCGACTGGTGAGCTGTATCGTCGTCAGAGGAAATGACGGCATTTAACACAAAAGACTAGTCTGTAAGGCCTGATGTCGACCCAGCATCAACTTCCCACAAATGCCAACATATATCAAAGACCAAAAGGTCTGTATAGGGGGCGGGCCTCGGGGACGAAACGTCCACCAGCAGAATCTCACCATATACAGGTAAAAATTACAACACATATAAGGGAAGTGGGAAGAGGTGCCGACATACTGACTGCGTCACATGACTTCACAGAATAGTCTTCTGGTTAACCTATTCTTAAGCACATACCAAGAATCTAACGATTCGTGATATGTGTTGTATCTCAGGTACGCTTTTATTGTACCTGTTCATGTGTCAACTTGGATGATATGACCACACGGCCCCTAGCACCTGCATAAGCGGTATTAGATACAAATCTAGAGAGATATGACAACTCGTATATTGGCCTAAGGAGATAGCACACAAAGTCTGACCCGAAAATATTTAACGGTTTCAGAGATATTCATGTTTAAATTCGTGGCGGCGGCGGAACCGTTTCTCATGAAAACATAAGAGCATCCACTTGTGGAAATGCTCTAAAAAGTATATCAAAAACGAATTGAAAATCTCTTCCCTCGAATGTAGGAATCGAGGCCCACGATAAATTGAGTTTCTAGATATATACCATGCACTATCTAAATGCAATGAATCCAAACAAATTCAGTGAATTATCAGTACGATCACTGCAACATTCAACTTTTCACATGCAAATCAATGCGAACAAATTATGAGGTCGTCTTGTGATTACACAATCGGAAAATGTCTTAATAGACTAATCTGAATACTTTAAAATGTGTAAAAATGGTCAAACAAAGAGAAGTCAACACCAGATTGTATACTCAAAACATCTTATTGACTAATACTAAAAAAGCGTTTTTAGAACCATATACATCCGAATTATATAAGTATCATTAGCTTTACTTCCAATCCAATCACGTATGAAAAATATAACTGTACCTTGATACTTATTTCCTGATGCGAGAATGAAAGTCCTCAATATTCCGAAGACTTCTAGTATGTAATAATCAGTGTTTGAAATGTTCAAATTTCCCTTTAAATGGCCACTGTCTGTTCCTGGTACAGACGAAATGCCTGAACCATATGATACCGGACTGTAGTCGAATTCGAGCACCATGAAAATCCCTTTAGACACTCAGACTGTGTATCATCATGTTGCGCTGATTAATAGCCCTGGTCCCCGTCACTTCTTCTGATATCTAGCTTTACTTTTCAAGATGAACTCATACATGCATAGCCTTAATGCAATCCTGTGTATTCAAACACAATGTCTTTATATCAGACCTGTTGAGAATGAGGTGGTTTCTATTTATGCGTCATAGGTATAAGAGTTACAGTCCAGTTTGTACAATCTTCTCAAGTTTCTATCAGCTAGTTTTACAGTCGTTGTTCCATTATCAGAGAGTCCATTTCTGCATGGTTTCACAAGACAGGAAAGGCATTCCCTACCAATCCTTTTAGACAGGTCCCAGCCAAGAAAAAATTTACACTTCTAAGGTTGTTTTCCTGTCAAAATTTTATTCGGGGTTCCGCCGTCCTTAGCATACGAACTAGGGACTAAGAGGTTACATTAAATCATGCATAGTAGGGGCATGCCGACCTTACATCCCGCGAGATTCAAGATGACACCCTGTGCCCACGGTCGACATGCCCACTCCTATGAGTTAGAGTATAGGGGTGTAGCCCTCAAGTCATAAGTGCGCAACTAACCCGACCGTATTCTCGTTTTTTCTACTACTGATGACATCACGATCACATGAACCGTTTGCTCTCGCTACACTCCAATGTCTACATGCATCTCTAAGGGCCATATACCACTAGTTACCCCTATGGGCTACCATCCATTCATCCATCCGAGTGGGCATTCGCTCGTATCTGCGCTTTTCCTACTACTCCAGAGTGTACTTGCACGCCATGATGTAGAAGTCACAACACGGCCTGGAAACTGTATGACTATACACAACGAGAGCCTTAACATGTATCTAAATGTATAAAGCAACTCCCTAGCCCGAATTTCAGATTCAATTATGTTTGGAGGCATTTTTGTATTTTGGCGGCAATGTTGCATGTTTGCAACTACACATTGCTTCGAAATGATAGGGTTTTTGTAACCCCCCATTTTATGAAAGACCCTTATACTTACCTTGTGCATAATATTTAATATTATGCAATACTGTTGGGTAGATTCTAAACCTCTTATACCAAATGCCAGAAAAAACGGACACCCCCCCCCCCCTCCAGGGCCTCCATCAACTCCGGCGACCTTGACCGCTTAAGTTCCCGCCAAAAACTCAATTCCTCAGTTTGATTCTATAATAATTATAGCATGTAAAAAACAATAACATTTATGTACCTCCCCCAGTCTTTGATTAACAGTGTGGATGGGAGGCGGGATCGCAAGGTAAGTATAAGGGTCTTTCATAAAATGATAGGGTTTTTGTAATCCCCCATTTTATGAAAGACCCTTATACTTACCTTGTGCATAATATTTAATATTATGCAATACTGTTGGGTAGATTCTAAACCTCTTATACCAAATGCCAGAAAAAAACGGACACCCCCCTCCAGGGCCTCCATCAACTCCGGCGACCTTGACCGCTTAAGTTCCCGCCAAAAACTCAACTTCTTCAGTTTGATTCTATAATAATTATAGCATGTTAAAAACAATAACATTTACGTACCTCCCCCAGTCTTTGATTAACAGTGTGGGTGGGAGGCGGGATCGCAAGGTAAGTATAAGGGTCTGTCATAAAATGGGGGGTTACAAAAACCCTATCATTTTATATCAAGACACCTTATACTTACCTTGTGCATAATATTTAATATTATGCAATACTGTTGGGTAACCCTAGAATTTGTGGGAACCCTGGCGGGTCGGCTAACCAAAGACAAAAGGTAGATACCTGTATCAATTTGAGAGCGACAAGGCCGTCATTGATATGTAACCCAGGCCTCTCTGTTACCTGATAACTCGAGGGGGGCACCACCCTGGTGAAAGTCCGAGCTTTCTTTTGGTACACCTGCTAGGGAAAAACCCTAATAATACGAGCCTAATGACAAAGGGTAAACATTTATGTGAAGATTTGTTATACTCACTTAATGCTTTCTTGACTCCGGCCGAGGCTTGTTCCCGGAGGGTGCATGCGCGTCGGACGGGTCCCTTTGGACATGAGTGCTCGAAACGCGCTTTCTAACGGAAGGTACCGGAATAGTATGCGCGGCATTGCTCAGCCTTTTAGTGAGAGTAGCCATTTCAATGCTAGCTGTCGACGTAGAAGGGTCCAGGAGATAATACTTGATAAAAGTAGCCTCAGATCTCCACTGAGCAACGTCCATGATGTCACTAAGTGAAGCTCCCTTAAATAACGCTTCCGAAGTGGCTACCGCTCTGGTCTCATGGGCTTTGGCGAAAACAAATTCTTTAGTCTGGGCAGCTGCATAGACCATCTGAATGGTTTCAACAATCCATCGAGCGATGGTGTCTTTGGAAGCCGGTTTGTGGTTATTGATCTGATGGGTAATCCACAAAAGTTCGAAGATGTTTGGTAGCTTCGATATAATACTTCACAGCACGCACCGGACATAAGAATTTATCGTCAGGAGAGAACTTACCTAGGTCAGCTAAAACCAAAGGTTTTGCGCCATGTTTGATAGTCTCTGTTTTCGACACAAAGTCAGCCCGCGGCTGAAGTAGCAGACCTTCGCCCGTGAAATGTAGGCGATCTTTCTCAGCGGAGAGAGCATGGATCTCTGATCTCCGCCGAGCGGACGCCACAGCGACAAGAAATACAGTCTTAAGTGTCAAGATCTTAAGACTGGCCTGACCCATGGGCTCGAAAGGTGGTCTCGTAAGTGCATTCAGGACCAATTCGAGATTCCATGCAGGAGGCATTTTCTTCACCCGAGGTCGTAGGTGGAACATGCCTTTGATCAGGTCGTCTAATGGTTTGCTCTGTGAAACCTTAGACCCGTCTCGAAAA
>JAVTVY010017743.1:0-66039 GCA_036873755.1 Hanleya hanleyi | reverse complement strand
TCTAATACGAACTTAAAATCTAACCAGGGCAATGCTTCCTTATCTAATACGAACTTAAAATCTAACCGGCGCAATGCATCCTTTTACAGCCCCCATTCATTCTATAGCTTTTCTTGGTTTAACAAATGTACGGAATTCAGTTAGATTTATATTATAACTTACAAAAGGAGAAAAACGATAACCTGCGAGCTGTGTTCACAACGCTTCCCACCAAATGGTATGTTATAAACGCTGCCTACCTCCTAAGTGGTATTCACCATAGCATGTCTATGAATACGGATGGACTTTGTAAATATGTTCAATCTTGAAAACATGTTGAAATATTGAGTGTACCACCTTTCTAATTAGCATATTGGATGTTTTGAAATCAAAAATCGAAAACTTTTATGCGCATCTATGCTGTCGTCTCGAGGGTTAACAGATAGGGCAAAGTTAAAATACACTCCTCGTTGCTACTCGGCTGAAGTCACGTGTTCATGAACAGACAGGCTTAGCAAACTTAAAAGATGAAGAATACAACGATAAGAACTCCCTCAAAGCAAGAAAAAACACGGTCTAAAATACTACAACTACTTTAGTCCCCTTTATGTCAGGTTCTTCAGCATATATGACTTTTCCTCCATACCACTTTCCTCCATTTCTCAGTAGTGCTACATTTTATTTACTTCTTTCTAAATATGCATTTCTTTTCCCGAATACACACCAAAGGAAAAATCGAAATTGAAACGGAGTCATTCTTCTGATGTTATGCTTGAACTGTCCCAGCCATCTACTCTATTTAGCTGAGATTATCAAGTGCGAATCTACGCAATTTAGCTGAGATTATAACTTTTCTAATTAGACAATATATTCTCTCTTTCTCAAATCAAAAACTGGAAACATGTTTTGCGAATCTACGCTACTTAGCTGAGATTATCAACTGCGAATCTACGCAATTTAGCAGAGATTATAACTTTTCTAATTAGACAAAATATTCTCTTCCTCAAATCAACAACTGGAAACACGTTTTGCGAATCTACGCAATTTAGCTGAGATTATAAGTTTTCTAATTAGACAATATATTGCCCCTTTCTCAAATCAAAAACTGCAAAATGTTTTGCGAATCTACGCTATTTAGCTGAGATTATCAAGTTTTGCGACTCTACGCTACTTAGCTGAGATTATCAACTGCGAATCTACGCAATTTAGCTGAGATTATAACTTCTCTAATTAGACAAGATATTCTCTCTTTCTCAAATCAAAAACTGGAAACATGTTTTGCGAAACTACGCTATTTAGATGAGATTATCAAGTGCGAATCTACGCAATTTAGCTGAGATTATAACTTTTCTAATTAGACAATATATTCTCTCTTTTTCAAATCAAAATCTGCAAACATGTTTTGCGAATCTACGCTATTTAGCTGAGATTATCAACTGCGAATCTACGCAATTTAGCTGAGATTATAACTTTTCTAATTAGACAAAATATTCTTTTCCTCAAATCAACAACTGGAAACACGTTTTGCGAATCTGCGCAATTTAGCTGAGATTATAACTTTTCTAATTAGACAATATATTGCCCCTTTCTCAAATCAAAAACTGCAAACATGTTTTGCGAATCTACGCTATTTAGCTGAGATTATCAAGTGCGAATCTACGGTATTTAGCTGAGATTATAACTTTTCTAATTTGACAATATATTGCCCCTTTCTCAAATAAAAACTACAAACAAGTTTTGCGAATCTACGCAATTTAGCGGAGATTATCAACTGCGAATCTACGCAATTTAGCAGAGATTATAAACTTTTCTAATTAGACAAAATATTCTCTTCCTCAAATCAACAACTGGAAACACGTTTTGCGAATCTACGCAATTTAGCTGAGATTATAAGTTTTCTAATTAGACAATATATTGCCCCTTTCTCAAATCAAAAACTGCAAACATGTTTTGCGAATCTACGCTACTTAGCTGAGATTATCAACTGCGAATCTACGCAATTTAGCTGAGATTATAACTTTTCTAATTAGACAATATATTCTCTCTTTCTCAAATCAAAAACTGGAAACATGTTTCGCGAAACTACGCTATTTAGATGAGATTATCAAGTGCGAATCTACGCAATTTAGCTGAGATTATAACTTTTCTAATTAGACAATATATTCTCTCTTTCTCAAATCAAAATCTGCAAACATGTTTCGCGAATCTACGCTATTTAGCTGAGATTATCAAGTGCGAATCTACGCAATTTAGCTGAGATTATAGCTCTTCTAATTAGACAATATATTCCCTCTTTCTGAAATCAAAAACTGCAAACATGTTTTGCGAATCTACGCTACTTAGCTGAGATTATCAACTGCGAATCTATGCAATTTAGCAGAGATTATAACTTTTCTAATTAGACAAAATATTCTCTTTGTCAAATCAACAACTGGAAACACGTTTTGCGAATCAACGCAATTTAGCTGAGATTATAACTTTTCTAATTAGACAATATATTGCCCCTTTCTCAAAACAAAAACTGCAAACATGTTTTGCGAATCTACGTTATTTAGCTGAGATTATCAATTGCGAATCTACGCAATTTAGCTGAGATTATAACTTTTCTAATTAGACAATATATTCTCTCTTTCTGAAATCAAAAACTGCAAACATGTTTTGCGAATCTACGCTATTTAGCTGAGATTATCAACTGCGACTCTACGTAATTTAGCTGAGATTATAACTTATTATCAAGTGCGAATCTACGCTATTTATCTTAGATTATAACTTGCTAATTAGACAATATATTGCCCCTTTCTCAAATAAAAATCTGCAAACATGTTTTGCCAATCTACGCTACCTAGCTGAGATTATCAATTGCGAATCTACGCAATTTAGCTGATATTATAACTTTTCTAATTAGACAATATATTGTCTCTCTCCCAAATCAAAAACTGGAAACATGTTTTGCGAATCTACATGTACGCTATTTAGCTGAGATTATTAAGTGCGAATCTACGCAATTTAGCTGAGATTATTAAGTGCGAATCTACGCAATTTAGCTGAGATTATTAAGTGCGAATCTACGCAATTTAGCTGAGATTATAACTTTTCTGATTAGACAATACATTCTCTCTTTCTCAATGAAAAGTCCGAAATTCGGAATTTAGCTGAGATTATCAGATGCGAATCTACGCTATTTATCTTAGATTATAACTTTGCTAATTAGACAATATATTGCCTCTTTCTCAAATCAAAAGTCCGAAAATTCTTCTGCGAATCTACGCTAAATAGCTGAGATTATCAACTGCGAATCTATGCTAGTTAGCTTACATTATAACTTTTTAATTAGACAATATAAACATTGTACCCAAGGATTTTCTTCTAACTTTCGCAAAAATTACTGGTTAATATTGTCTTCAATGCTATTTAGCACCATGTTGAAGGATAGGCAAAAGGGAAAATTAGCAAGGAAAAGCCAATTGCGCACCTCACTCGACGATGGTGGGGTTTCGTAGCCATGGGGTTGTCTTTTGTTGAAAAGTTATGATGATGCATGCGTAGTAAATAGGCAGATCGGGAGTGGGTGTTTTGGGGTCGAGGTGGATTATCCGTGGTCCGAATGGACCATGGAAGGTGTCAATGTGTAGCGCCTGTCGAGGAGCGTTCGACTGGACAGCTGTGGCTTGGAAGGAAGGCTATGGTGCACATGCGCAGGCGATGAGTCTGGCGTGGAACTTACGTCATTCTGCGTATGCGCAGTAGAAAAAGACCAAAGGAATAGACGTTTTATAGCCTAGATAGGCAAATATTGATCCAAATGGGCCGTGGAAGGTGTGATGGTGAAGCACTCGTAGGGGAGCATCCAACCGGATTGGCATGGCGTGGAACTGATTTCATTCCGTGCATGCGCAGTAGAAAAAGCGTATAGGAATAGATGTTTTGGGGTCGAAGTGGACCAGTATTGGCCCAAATGGACCGTGGGAGGTATCATAATGAAGCACTCCCGGAGTAGCGTCCGACTGAATGTAGCGTGGAACTGACGTCATTTCGCGCATGCGCAGTAGAAAAAGAGCATGGGAATGACCGTTTTGGAGTCAAGGTGGAACAGTGTTGGTCCAAATGGGCCATGGGAGGCGCCATAGTCAAGTACTCGTGGGGGAGCATCCAACTGGACGGGTATGGCGTCGAACTAACGTAATTTTGCGCATGCGCAGTAGAAAAAGTGTATAAGAATAGACGTTTTGGGGTCGAGGGGGACCAGTATTGGTCCAAATGGGCTGTAGGAGGTGTGATAGTGAAGCACTCGTGGAGGAGCGTCCGACTGAACGACTGTGGCGTGAAACTGACGTCATTCCGCGCATGCGCAGTAGAAAAACATAATATTGATGTTCAGATAACTTTTGCTTGCTCCTATTGGGAATGCGCAGGGATCAAAATTCACTTCCGGTCATGTGACTGGAACCGGAAGTGACGTCACAAAGGTCATAGTCAAAATTTCCATGGTCAGCTCGACCTTTAATGCCATTTTAAAGGGTTAAAAGGCGTTTACGTGCCATTTCAGAACCTGGCGTTTAGGCCCAGCAAGAGTTATCAGCCCCTGAATACGACTTTATATGTCGTTCAGTTACTTCAATGTTAATTGACATGTCCGGGAAAATGTCCCTGAATACGACTGTATATGTCCTTCAGTTACTCCAATGTTAATCTCCCGGAATGAACATGGACACTCTCGTGTTCTGGCACATGTAGGCACCGTCGTGGTATGACTGCAAAAATGTTGAAAACGACGTTAAATCCTACTCACTCACTCATCATGCATGATACCCGACAATATCGCCAGCTATATGTCCAGCATAAATGGCAAGTGGGGAACCCTCCTTCTCCAATGTCCTATACCAAGAACCAGAGGGCCTAGAGACAGGGGAATTGCACCAAATGAGTCGCCTGGACCTAGGCTTCCCTATGGTAGTGTTGGGGTGAATAAACAGGGCCTGTCCTGCACAACCGGGCGAACAAATGTGATATAAATACGGCGATCAGCGACGGTATGGGTCATTCATCACGCGTCATTTCGTCAACCATCTCGCCAGTCCTACGAGGTGAGGTTACACGTTTATTAGGATAAAGTCACCATCGTAAAAGACCGGGATATTTGCTGATCGATCTCAGAGTCCACATCAAAACCGGTTACGCTACACCGTGACGACTGGGCCAAATTTAAACGGATGTTGAGGGGTGAGCTCGATGGTGACCTCATCCACGTGGAGAATGCCATCTACGTACACCGTGGGCCATGAATCGCACGCCTGGGGCGTTACCAGGATCCCACCCGAACCTTCACCTTAGAGACGCTCTCGTCGAGCCCAATTAACAAATTATCAACGGCGTCAGGTAGGAAGACGAGAGAGACTATCCGTATCTCACCTCCGTGACCTACAAAGATGTCTTGGATTCAGGGGCTGGTATTCCGCCGTCGGAGAACGACGACGCCATAGATTACCCGCATATGCTCAGTCAACCCATTGACAATTGCAAACATACAACGGAGGCCGGTACCGTGTCAGAACCCAAATGATAGCATCCAGAAAGGAACTTTGACCCCAGCTTCAGATATTCACAGATAATATGGGATGTACGTTTCATGTTGCTATCCCATGATGCACAATATTGAAGGCTAATAAATAGAGCCGAGTTTTCAGGACTTTACTCACTTATCTTAAACCATGCGACGGCAAAGTTCCCACTCGCCGCTCGTCGGGAATCCATTCCTCACTGAGGAGGAAACTACCGCAATCTGTGAGTGCTATCTACCAGCGTCATTGGCCTACTGTAACGAAAGTGCAGAAATGCAAATGACCCCTTGGGATCCCCTTTAATAAATCACAGCTTCTGAATGACATGTGACTATATGTGAAATCGAAAGTGACATTGTGTTTACGTGTGCGGTTCACTTACCTGATGGAATTCAACGCTGTGATTTTCCTAGAATGAACTACAATAATCCGGGAGACAGACAATGCCTCGAAATCCCGATGAAGTTATCTCAAACGATCAGTCGGGACGGAAATAAGGGACTCTGGTGAGCTCACTTGCTTCGCTGTAGATGACGTCAGTCAGGAATCCGGAAGTCGGTTTCAGAGAATATGCAGATGAGGAACAGTGAACTTTGCGGTCGTCGTATGAATTAACCAGAGGGAGTTGGAAGCTGAGATTTACCAGTTACGTCCGTTATGAATTATGGTTTGTTCCTCCATAGCCATATTTATCCAGCGAAGTCCAGATAAACTGATCGGGGGAAGTGTGATTATTTGACAATAAAGAGGGCGCTGGCATCGTCGACTTGTTTCTACCTTTATCTGCAGGAGAACGTTCTGTTTCTACCTTTATCCACAGAAGAGCGGTAGCCCTATATAAGCTAGGCTTCCGCGGAAACGAGGCAGACCAGCAGAAACTTCGAGGTGAGAACACGCACAATTTATTGGGGAGAAGAAATCCAATACATTGCCGGGCCGGAGAAGGGCCGCGATCAGGCCGCCGAATTTGTGCCGCCGCCGGGCCGGGACCAGGCCGCCGAATTGAAGAAGTGCCGCCGCCGAATCCTATAGCATCATTGCATACATTTACACTCACTTACATTCAACACGTCCGGGCTGTGTTTGCTCTACTCCGATCTCTACCTATCTCAACCGTAACGCACAGTTGTGTGGGTATTGCTCTGGGAGTTAGAGTATAGACACTTATCGTCAATGGTTATTCCTATCTCTACTGCACGGACGTGCAGGTTCAGCTCTGGGAATTAACTAACGGCGTTAGTGTTGATAGCATGGCCATACCTTAGCCGCATCTCTACTTGACTCGACCGTATTGAACAGTCGTGCTCGTACGGCCCTGTGGTTAATGGTATCGATTAAGCTGTATCCGGTAGGAGACGCTCGTCTCTGTGAAGAGGGTACAGCTAAACCAAATCATACACAGGTCCAACCTAAACAATTATCCATGCACACACGTACTTAAACACACAACCTACGGGTTGAAATACATTCACGCTAACACTCACAAGCTATAGGCTCAGGTCTAGAGCTTGATAAATATACACCTACCCAGAAAATCGTACCATAAACGATTATTCATTCACGCCTCCATAAGTATACAGTCTCTCACCACCTTGTACATACATTGAGTGATTCACGGCCAATTATAGATTACTACTGTCTCATACGGTAGTATATAACGGGGGAATCCTTGACCAGATGCCCATCTATTGCAGTTGACCATACAGTAGTATAGAGAGAGGGTTCCTATACCAGTTGACCATACAGTAGTATAGAGAGAGGGTTCCTATACCAGGTGCCCATACAGTAGTATAGGAAGAGGGTTACTAGACCAGGTGCCTACCCATCCACTGTGTGTTATCGATGTCCGATCCTATGTGGACCGTGTAGCCGTGAACTCTAGCCTTGATGATTCGTCCTTGGAGCGGGGCCGCGGAGTGAGTCGCCGTGAGCGGGGTCGCTGAAGCCTGGGGGTGTATTCCTACGAGGGGTGCCGTCTGCTGCTTTGGTGAGCCGTGCAATTGAATAGTCTTGCGGTGTTACAGAGAGACGGACCGGTGCCATAGAAGCCTTTGTACTGTGATAGTACTGTCGTGCCCAGGCCGTCCGCATCCATTGACGGTTATCAACGCTTGGAGGGGCCTAGTCGTGTAAGACGAGACACGACGACGACGAGAAGTCCATACCACCCGAGGGAAGAAGACCGGTGGAAGGAAGACACACGCCGGACATAACCACGGGAGGGCCAGGTCGTGTAAGACGAGACACGACATCAAGTTCATCCATACGGGAGTGAACGAAGACCTGGGGAAGGAAGCTAGACGCTGGACCTTACCACGAATACCTGGGGAAGGAAGCTAGACGCTGCACCCAACCACGAAGCCCTGGGGAAGGAAGATAGAAGCTGCACCCAACCACGAGAGAACCGGTCGTGACCAGACTGTGGCTGTGACCAGGCCTGATCGCGATATAGCTAGGGCTATATATTTTGTATATATCTTTCTATTATTTCGAAGTTCGGTTAAAGATAACTATAAGAATACAGGTAAATCCAAATCATAGATCAGGGATCTTCTTTTCAGGGATTGTACGCTACCGCGATCTGAATCCTGTATTCCTGCTCATAGAATTATATGTCAGTATTGTATTAATTTGCTTTGGTTGTCATTACAGGTCTTCCTTTCCAACCTCCTCGATCCAGACAAGGTGACAGGTTGAATCGAACTCCCTCGTTGGCCAAGATCAGTGCACGAGTGCGTTCCCGGTAGTCTGACAGTTTGTCTTGGGGACCCTGCGCACTCTCTTGTGGATCTGAAACATCCATTCCCCACGTATAAACGTTTCACTACCATCCGGCACTGTTTTCACCGACATCGCCCTATATTGGTCTTACACAATTTCCGGTTAGATGACAACACCCGCCTACCCCACTACGCCTATACCATTTTTGAGGACCAAACCACAGCCTTCAAATTAAATCTCACCCTTGGCTATTTATTACGGCATAAGAAGACGACCCAGCTCCGGTACTTTCACCCCAGTCATAATACCCTCGTAAACGACCAGCCCTTTACCATTACGGATCGTACGTCTCTGGACACGACACGGGCCCAAATAGATACCTTGGATAGCTTGAAATGGGTCCGCCAACAAAGCCCCAATACCAAATGGCAGGTGGAGATGACGACGAACGTCACGTTTTGCGTGACTAAAAGGTCGACTACCCGATCCTTTGATCTCATGCCATGGACTTTTTCTCCCTATAAATACGAGAGAGTCACATCTTGTGTCATTCATATACTGACGATGACGGAGCATATAATACGGGCGTCTCTCAGCTTGACCCCGAGGTGATTGATTGATTGATTGATTGATTGATTGATTATTCACCATATACAAATAATATATATATATGTACAAGTAATGCATAAATACATAGAAATATGGCGGGAATGAAACCCCAGAGGGCTTGTTAAATCCCAGATAATTAATAATAATAATAATAGATTAGCATGAGACGCTGGGTGCGTTCACAAATATATCAATATATAAATGGTGAATATACCATGGAGCCCTGGGTAGTGAATTATAGTTCTATAAGATATGTATAGTAGGAGCTCAGCATATATGCAAATAGATCAATAAAACATTTTTTGTATAAAATAGGTTTGTCTCGTGTCCCTTGTGATGGCCGGAGATGAGTTAACTCCAAGATTTACAATTTGAGTATAATTAGAAAGTACACCCTTCAGTACACTGATTCACATATCATGATAATTGAATAAGGTGCGATTTCAGTCGAGACTTGAATAGTGATTGTGACAGACATGATTTTAGGTCATTAGGTAAAGCGTTCCATATTCGTGATACTTTCGACTTTGTGCAATAAAATGATAGATTTGAGTGCACTCTCGCCCTATATAGATTGAGATTGGCTTGTCGAGTGGGATAACAATGGACTTCAGAGAGTTTTGTAAAATAATTTGAATAGTTGGTAGGAATAAATAGGGGATTATTGAGATATCTGTGAGTAAATAATAAAATTAGGAAGTTGTTTAACTGAAATAGGGGGAGGATGTTTAGTTGTTTCATTAAGGGACTAGAATGGGCATATTTACCACTGGAAGTTATTACACGGATAATTCTCTTTTGTAATATCACAAGTGTGTTGAGATGAGTTGAGAATGTGTTTCCCCATATTAAATTACAGTAAGATACGTAAGAATAGAACAAAGAATAGTACAGCATAATCAAGGTTTTTCTGTTGAGGCAGTTCCGTATTGCGTTGATAACACCGATATTTCTCGAAATTTTTGAAGATAGTTCGTCAATATGTGTTTGCCAATTTAATCTATCGTTAAAATAAACCCCGAGGAATTTAAAGCTAGAAACAGATTCAATTTCGGTGCCAAATATTGAAACCGTAGGGATATTTACATTTGTTGATCTATTTGGTTTAAATAATATAAATTTGGTTTTTTTCACGTTTAATGAAAGTTTGTTGCAGGAAAACCAGGCATGAAGCTTTTCAAGTTCCTGTGACATATTTTCCGCAAGTCTAATAAAATCGGCATCGGATAGGGTAGCACTTGTATCGTCAGCAAAAAGATTAATGTCTAGAACCGATGTGGCCTTCGTAATGTCATTTATATAATTTATATTAAGAATAGTATGGGTCCTAGTATTGATCCTTGTGGCACACCCGTACTGATAGGATTGAAAGAAGATATAGTGCCGTTGTAGGATACACATTGGCGTCGAGATGATATATAGCTACGAAACCAGTTGTTTGTGACACCCCGGAAACCATAGTAATCAAGTTTATGTAAGAGGATCTCGTGATTTACTGTATCAAAGGCTTTGGAAAGATCCAAGAAAGTAGTAATGCTGAACTGCTTTAGTTCCTTTGCAGCAACGAGTTTGTCGTATAAAGAAAGAACGGCAAGAAATGTAGAATGGTTTGCTCGAAATCCATATTGATTAGGGGAGATAATCATCCCTGCTTCTAGGAATGTGATCATCCTCAAAACAAGTTTTTCAAAGATTTAGCTGAAACATGGCAGAACAGAAATAGGGCGATAATTCTCGGCTAGGGTTTTGTTTCCAGATTTGAAAACTGGAGTAACCTTTGCATTCTTAAGGGAAGTGGGAACGATTCCATTTTGGAAGGAAAGATTTACAATATGCGATAGGGGAGCAGATATTAGGCTCGATATCGGCTTTATGAGTGACATACGAATAGCGTCAATGCCAGGTGAGCCATTTTTAAGCATATGTACTATCTCATTTATTTCAGAAGGTGTACACGATTTGAAGGAGAAGTCTTTATTGTATGTATTGTCAAGATATTTTGTGAAGTCATTTTGAGTAGATGGAATTTTTGAGGCCAGATCGGAGGCAATGGAAGAGAAGTAGTCATTGAACTTTGTGGCAATCTTCGAAGGTTCCGTGATATCATTACCATTGAAATTAAAAACACTAGGAAGATCGCTAGATTTTTTTCTACCTAATAATCCATTTATGACTTTCCAGGTTCCTTTAATATTATTATACGATTCACTAAATTTGTTTTCATAGTATTTGTTCTTTGCTAGTCTAAGAGTGTGGTTTAGTTTGTTCCTATAAACTTTATATTCACGAGTTGCCTCACAATCTTTTTTCGATGTGTGCATCTTGTATAATCTATTTTTTTCTCGAATAGAGTTTAGCAAGCATGGGGTTATCCACGGTTTAAGTATTGTTATCTTATGGATGGTTTTAGTTATTATGGGGAAGCAGTCATCGTATATATTAGTAAATATATCCATAAAAGTATTTAAGGCGCTGTTAGTATCATCATCGTTAAGTACTTGTTGCCAGTCCAAGTTTGTTAGTTTCTCCTCGAGAAGTTCTTTTTGGACAGGATTTACTTTTCGGGATTTAAACGTGTTTGTCGACTTATTGGGTGAGGGCGAAAGACGGTTTGTTGCGTGAAAAATAGGAAAATGGTCAGTTATGTCAGATAGTATTATACCAGAACCCAGGTCGTCTTCGTGAAAATTTGTAAATATGTTATCTATTAGAGTCGCTGAATGAGATTTTACTCTGGTGGGTTTTGTAATTTTTGGGAAGAAATAAAATGTTTTCATGGTTTCCAGGAACGTTTTTGATGGGCGATGGTGACTGGTTTTGAAAAGATCAATGTTGAAATCTCCCATTATAATGCATTTTTTATTTTCGGGTTTTAGATTATTCAAGATGGAAAGTAAACTGGTGTTGAAATTGTCAACATTTTGTCCAGGTGGGCGATAAATTAATCCAATAATATATGTGGTTTTACCATCAAAAACTTCAACAAAGAGTGATTCATGTTGGTCATGTTCATCAGTAAAAGAGAGATCGTCGCGAATTTTACAGCTGGTGAATACATCGTTAATATAAAGAACAATCCCCCCGCCTTGTTTTGTTTTCCTCGAAAGAGGAAAAGGTTGATAACCAGGAATAGTGTACAGCTTTTCGGTCGAGGGGTCGAGCCAGCTTTCCGAAATTCCAATGAAAGAAAATTTAAAATTCATGTTATGGATGAGTGCAACGGCTTCACTGAAGTGTTTTTTTAAGCTTCTTGCATTAACATGTAGGGTCGAGATAGACTTATTGTCCGAGATGGAATTAGTTCTGATGAACGATTCAAATTGATCTTCGAAATAATAATTGGACTGGTGTGATTCGATGTTTCCCCAGTGGGAAAGCTCACCTTCAGTATCGTCTGTCGCATAAGTAGAATTTTCCGAGTAATTTAGCTGTATGGGGTTAAAACACATATATTCAAATCCTTCGAGAAGTCTATCTTTGTCTGGGTCGAGAGTGCAATCAACATCTATATTAGAATTATAAAAGGGCAGTTCACTAAGTAAGTTCATGGTTGGATGAGGTAAATTGGAAGTGAAAAGTTACGTAATGTGAAATCTATAGTCGCTGAATGTTGTTATAATAAAGACTGAAGGTAGCACGAAGCTGTACTCACTAATCAAACCAGTAGTGGATTTGTGTGGGCCAAGGTGACATGTTTTGCAAGAGACGTAATTATAACAAAGAAATTGAGCATTACTGGGGACAATGAGACAAACCTTCAGACAAAAGAAATTAAAGTAAAACAAAAAAGAGAATGTTACACCTGAATACAGGAGCATATAAAAACAGGATATTTTGCACAGGTGGAACGTGTGCATTTAGCACTTTGGGAGGCCAGACTCTCGCTCGGTGGTGAGAGCGATGCTAATTAAACAATACAAACTACGATACACGGGAAAATAAATTGAGAAGATTAAAATTCGGAATCTGAAGGTCTCCGCACGATTCGAAATAGTATACATTTTAAATTGAACAGTAGCATTGAATTGTTGGTGGGATACTACAAAGAAAACAAGTGCATGTAGAAGTTTAGAAATTTAGGAGCGGTGGGAATACGACTAGCAGTGTGTGCATACTAATTAGTCTTCAAACAACACTGAACAATATATACACTTAAGCAATAGTTAAATGTGACATTCTCACACAGCTAACTCCCCCTTCCCCCCGCCACACACACATCACACACCGTATACACAAAACATATTTTATGATAAGAAACTTCAGAGAGAACTATAGTTTCTTTCAAAATATACACATCGAAGCCGGCAATATAATGGAGAGTAAATATGGATATACTATACGCAAAACATATTTTTATGATAAGAAACTTCAGAGAGAAATATAGTTTCTTTCAAAATATACACGTCGAAGCCGGCAATATAATGGAGAGTAAATATAGCATGGTGTATGTATTGGAGGAAATTTTCCTGAAAATGTTAAAATAGGTCGATGAAATCGTCGAGTGTCGTAAAAATGAAGTATAGATATACAAATGTACAAGGTTGAACAAAACACTTAGAGCTTTTACAGGTAATTGTCAAGTAATAACTGTTTTGGATGGGAGTTGTGCTGTGCTGATGAATTTTCCAAATTCATGCTTTGTATTCTTTGCCGTCGACAAACAGTTTCCCACGCGCGAATCTCACTTTTTTGCCTTGCTTATACAGATCAGCCATCGTTTCACGAAGTTCTGATTTTGCTTTTCTGTCCTCGAAGATGAGATCATCAGTAACATATATGGGACTATCTTTAAGCATTGTTTTGGAACAGAGAAGAACCTCTCTGCGCTGTGGTCTGTGAATGAATCTTGCAATAATATGTCGGGTTTTGCCTTCAATTTTCTCTCCAGATCGGTGAACATTCTCCAACACTATGTCGGATAATTTCAACTGCTTTTCAATAATATTCTTGATCCGATCATGTGGGATTTCCCCATGAAAATCCCAGGTCTTTCTGTACGTCTATGCGGATACGGTCAATATTATGGAGTAGGCAGAGATCTGTAATGTGGACCCTACACAACCGTGCCCGGCTCACTTTCGTCTGTCCCGGGAGTGCTCGACCAAATTCAAAAGGGTGAACTGTCTGGTGAACTGAACGACGAACTCATCGACTTGTGCCACGATGTGTACGTCCGACGCGGCCCCTTCTTTCCTCAGTTGGCTCGGCTAGATGGGGGTACAGTGTATTTTACCCTCCACCCTGTTTTATGGTCCGCGTTGGAAGCTGCCGTGGCGGAAGTGGATCATATGCTTACAGAGGAAGAGCGGTCATCAGACGAGATGGACTGACCATTTGCCATGGACGATGTGCTGGCAGAAGCAAAAGAAAAAAAACAGAAAGAAACACCGACCCCGGCCCAAGATATACCCGTTATAAATAAACGATAGAGCCGGGGCCCATCATCATTTGTCACCATGAAGAGCTGGGAGAAGGTGTTGGACACGTATTACAGTCCCGACGGTTTGGCAGCTTATAGTGCATTATAGGGGATACAAGGAGATACATCGAGCCCAAGTCCGAGATTGGTTAAAAAACAAGAAACCTATACCTTACGTCGAGCTTCCCGCCGCCATTTTCCACATAACCGGGTCATCGCTGGTGGTATAGATGCCCAATGGTAGGTCGATTTGGTCAATATGTGCGCCTTTGCCGAAGACAACGATGGGAATCGGTATATCTTGACGTGCATCGATATCTTGTCAAAGCATGCGTGGGTGGTACCCATTCGAACGAAAACCGGGGAACATCTCGTAGCTGCGTTCAAAAGCATCTTCAAGACGGTCGCAAGCCGTTGTAATTGCAAACCGACGAAGGCAAGTAATTCCTCAGCAGAAGCTTCCAACAGTTTTTGAAAGCCCAGAAGGTGTTCTTCTTTCACACGTACAACGAGACGAAAGCTTCCGTTGTGGAAAATTTCAATCGGACGTTCAAAGGCCGCATGTATAATTATTTTACCTATAAAAATACAAGGCGGTACATCGATGTTCTCCCCCAGCTGGTGGAGGGTTACAATCGAGCCTATCACCG
Organism: Hanleya hanleyi; assembly: GCA_036873755.1. Classification (NCBI taxonomy): domain Eukaryota; kingdom Metazoa; phylum Mollusca; class Polyplacophora; order Lepidopleurida; family Hanleyidae; genus Hanleya; species Hanleya hanleyi. The sequence continues at coordinate 51,103 of JAVTVY010017743.1, read as the reverse complement.
GAGTATACAGAGAGCACCCGTTACTGTTACCAAACGCAACGAAGCCCAAGTCCTGATTAAACGCCGCATACCCCGACAACCGCGGGTAAGTGAACTGGAGGATTTTCAAGGGGAACCGGTGCAAGGAACGTTTTACGAGCAAGACATATCCGTGGTGAAAACAGGCCAAGAATACTACACCGTAGAACACATCCGGACAACCGAGCGACGCTGAGGTAAGACGGTGCGTCTTGTGAAATAGCAAGGCTGGCCCAGTTCCTTCAATTCCTGAGTCCCGGACAACCAGAGGAAACGGCTATGGACAAACAGCAGCTGCTTCTGAACATAGCTTATCCAAAAACGCGCAAAGCACAATTGGGCTCTCTGGTGACATTGCTAACCCTGCTGGGCATTTTATATGGGGATGTGATTTACGGCGTGGTGTACCTCAGCACTCTTCTCATCCCACAAAACACACAACCATCAGCCGTGAGTGCAGATCAGGCGAATGTACAGCCGCCGTCCACGTTAGCACCCATCAAACCCGTGATCGAAAAGAGCACAGTCATCACCACTACCACCACACCGAGTATACAGTCCAAGTCAACATCGAACCCCACACCAAGTGTTGCAATGCCCACTACACCTGAAAACCCATCGGATTTCATCATCCACAGTGAACGCCGTAACGTACCGACACCGGCGACCAACGTTGACGCACCGACGACACCGGTTCACTCGTACCAAATTTACATGAGCCTGTTACCACGACAGCCATGGACTCCCTGTGGCAACACTCCATCACCTGCCTCATTGCGGGTCGACGGGCTCTGGCAAGACGCATTCCGTCCAAAACACGACGCACTTCGTCCAGAAACTCGTTCAACACGCCGACAACATGATTACCTCACCCATTGCCCCGGTCGTGTGGTGTTACGGAGAATAACAAGCGACGTATGCAGCAATGCCAAACATCACGTTCGTGGAAGGCCTACCCAACCTGAACGACTTGGAGCCGGACACTTTGGTGGTCATGGATGATCTCATGGCGGAGACGGATGCTCGGCTCGCCCAGCTCTTTACCAAAGGCAGTCATCATCGTCGGCTCAGCATCATCTACATTGTACAGAATCTGTTCAGTAAAAACAAAGAACATCGGAACAGTTTCGGTTTAAATGCCCACTACCTAGTGATGTTTAAAAACCGGTGAGATATCACTCAACTGTGGCACCTGGCGAGACAGATGTATCCCGGACGCTGGTATTACAGCTACTGAAAGACAATCCGAACATGACCTGGAATAATAATGGCGAACTACTGGTACAGAACCAGCTGGTCCCCGGTACTCACATGACTTGATGCGTCAACGTGATGTCGCACACGGTTCCTCAAGGGTGGGAGGTGTTTGCTCAAGGCTTGAAAGACATGCATGTACCACAAGAATTGGTGGGGAACCCCCATCGCTGGACCTGGATGCAGCTTGACAGAGAACAGCAATCTTCGGTCGGGGGACTCGCAAGTCACAACGACAGACTCGATCCCCACGGTCCCGAAGGCCAGTACCATCCACCCAAAATATTCATCCAGGCGTTGCGTAACCTCATCAAGAGCTGGAGCCCTTGAGGAATCAATATCTTCTCGTTTGCGAACATGATCCAGATGGAGTATCACGAGTGGAACCACGAGCTCCTGAACATTCTTCAGACCAATGTGACCGTACGTTTCAGCAAGACGTTGAAGGAGATGTGTCCACTGGAGACGAATAACTATGTCGGGTCCTGTCGGCTCCAGGGAAAGACCATGCTGGATCTTAAGGTTGGCTTGCATGTCTATTCGGATGTGGTGGATGGTCACATTGTCGGCGATATCGGTGCACCCCTGCGCCGCGTCTGCCCAATGCAAGGGGACTACGGAAATAAGGTCACACAGGGCTTTAAGCACGCACTCGGTGCGACAATCATACATCAGTACTATCACCATCGATATAAGGGATGACAACGGACAACCTTTGGCATTCGAAATTGGGAAAGTGGTGGTCATAGGTCATTTTCGACAAGCACGCTCTCCCAAATTTGCACACAGCTATATGAAATATTATACCCAACAGGCCAGTGATGGCCTTCCTGTCTTTGCAGGTACACGCATCCAACGAGGACATGGGCTGGGGGAACGTACCCGGGAGCATCGTCAAAACGTTCCTGCCCTTGGTGACGCGTGGGATAAAAGCGGTCGGAAAGCACACTGACAGAGCCACATGCCGACATACTGACAGAACCACATGACTTCACAGTATTATACGACTTCGAAGTCGTATACGAAGGCAACACCTATAAATTCACTCTTCCCGAAGGCCAGTACCATCCACCCAAAATATTCATCCAGGCGTTGCGTAACCTCATCAAGAACTGGAGCCCTTGAGGAATCAATATCTTCTCGTTTGTGAACATGATCCAGATGGACTACCACGAGTGGAACCACAAGCTCTTGAACATTCTTCAGACCAATGTGACCGTACGTTTCAGCAATACGTTGAAGGAGATGTGTGCACTGGAGACGAATAACTATGTCGGGCCCTTTCGGCTCCAGGGAAAGACCATACTGGATCTTAAGATTGGCTTGCATGTCTATTCGGATGTGGTGGATGGTCACATTGTCGGCGATATCGGTGCGCCCCTGCGCCGCGTCTGCCCAGTGCAAGGGGATTACGGAGATCAGGTCACACAGGGCTTTAAGCACGTACTCGGTGCGACAAACCGACATCAGTACCATCACCATCGATATAAGGGATGACAACGGACAACCTTTGGCATTCGAAATTGGGAAAGTGGTGGTCATACGTCATTTTTGACAAGCACGCTCTCCCAACTTTGCACACAGCTATATGGACAATTATACCCAACAGGCCAGTGATGGCCTTCCTGTCTTTGCAGGTACACGCATCCAACGAGGACATGGGCTGGGGAAACGTACCCAGGAGCATCGTCAAAACGTTCCTGCCTTTGGTGACGCGTGGGGTAAAAGCGGTCGGAAAGCAAACGCTCTGAGGTGAGGTGCAATTACAAGCGTCTGGTCCGTCATTCATAATTCAGCCGTCGTCCATTAGAGAATATCCGCGTCCATAATCAAAAGACCTATTCCATATAACAGTATTAGCACCAAATTCAAAAAGACAATCATAGTATACATAAACATAGGTTTGTTTCCAGCAAGAGAGAAGCGGTCAACAGTTTTCAATGATGCCGGCAAGACATCATGATGTTGCAAAAATATCAAATCCGTATCGCTGATCAGTATTCTTAATCCATAATATTCGTTGTAAAATCGTCATCTAAAGAATGATGTATCTCAGTCACGCTTTGATTGTGACTGTTCATATGAGTATCATGAGGATCTTGAAGTACATGGGTTCATACGGCCCCTAGCCCCGGGTTAAGCGGAATTAGACACAAGTTATGAAACGTAACGCCATAGATCTTGCACGCTACGCTCGTATTTTGCTATCAGCATGCGATATGTATCGCCAAATTTGAGAAACTTTGAGTGGAGGCGCTTGGTGGTGTAGCCCTGTTTTATAAATTTCTGCAACAATGTTTTGTGACGTTGATTAAAATCGTCACATTTAACACAGGATCTAGCAAATGCTACTAGGCGTGATATTTATACGCCATATGCAGGTCCCACTGGAATATTACTGTCCAGAAAGGGATAGTTTACGATGTCGAAATTGTAATCATCTCTTTTGTCATACAGTCGAGGAGAGAGAAGGCCCGCTTTTCATTTTTATAGAAATATAGGTCTAAATACGATGTGCCTGTAGGGTTATCTGTGGTTTCCTTCCAATCCAGTGAAGGTGGATATATATCCTTCACTGCGTCATTTATATAGCGATTATCCACAGCGAGAAGATCGTCTATATAGCGTTTGGTGAATGAGAAGAAACGGGCTTTGAATGGATCGGTTTTTGAAAGCGCCTGCATATAGTCATATTCATAAGAGAACAGATATAGGTCAGCCAACAGGGGTGCACAATTAGTACTGGGATATGCGTCTAGCGGTGCCCCCGTCAGAGAAGCATTGAAACGCTGATCCAAAAAGACAGGAGGTGTCTTGGTCGGCAAATCACAACGAATCGTAGGAAATAAAAGACCTGCACCGATGAGACTGCGCACCAGTCGACGACCGACGCATCGAGGACGCACATCGAAGACCCAGGATATCTTTGCGTAAACATGTCCTTAATCCACGAAGAGTCCTGCCCCTCCACCAACAGTGAATTTGATTAGTGGACCGTCCCGCCCACACAGACCAGTGCCGAACAAGGGTTATGGGTGGAGCGTCTCCCGCTCTCCAGTATCAAAGAAACAGGGTCCATCAAGTTCATCATCAGCAATGCGGATGCGGCCTATGTGGATTTAGCCCATACGTTCTTGTATGTGAAAGCCAAGTTCTTCAATTGGGATCGCTCCAGAATCGTCAACCGTGCAACTGTAGACCCGACGAATCTCTGGCTGCGCTCTATGTTTCAACAGGTGGATATTTTTCTCAGCGACAAACTTATCGGTGACTCGACCAACAATTACCCCTATCGAACCTACATCGAAACGCTGTTGTCGTATGGACGAGAGGGTAAAATATCTCGGTTGACAGGCCCTTTATTATACCGGGACACACCCGAGCACCTGGGCACGGAAAACGACCATACGGGATGGAACAAATGGAAGGGTTTCACTGCGTACGGCAACTTGGTCGATCTCATCGGTCGACTGCACGCAGACCTCTTCATGCAAGACCGTACCTCTTGAACAAGATCCCCATCAAAATCCGACTGATACGGGCGCCCCCGACGTTCACCTTGATGGTCACTGACGTAGAGGGGCATGTAACTGACTATAAGATCATCATCCATGACGCAGTCCTGTATGTCCGAAAAGTGAAACCGAATCCACCCGTCTAATTGAGCCACCTCAAAGCCTTGGAGAAAAACCCCAGCCCAGTACCATATCCGACGTGTGCAAACCAAAGTGTTCTCTGTGCCTGTCGGGAATATGAGCGCCAACAAAGGAAACCTGTTCCTGGGAGAACTTCCGAAACGATTGATCCTGGCCTGTGTGGAGAATACCAGTTCCAGCGGAGCCTACCCGGAGAACCCCTGAACATTTCGCCATCAATTTTGTGGCCCTGCATGCGGACGGACAATGGTCCCAGCCACGGCCTTAACACCGAACTTTGGGCGCGAGAATTTCATTCGAGCCTATTAGAGCCTGTTTACAGCGACCGGTCAAATCAACCAGGCTGAGAGAATATGATCAATGGGAAGAACTACGTTAACTGATACACGTTGTTCTGTTTCGATCTGACCCCATCTTAGAGAACGACCATCAGCTGAACCTCGCAAGGCAACTTACGGTTGGAAATCCACTTTGCACGAGCCATACGGAGCACTATCAATGTGATTTGCTACGCCGAGTTTGACAACATCGCTGAAGTGGACAAGGCGCGCAACGTCCTGTGTGACTTTGCCACCTAACACGGCTACAGACCAGATTACCAGAACAACCCAGGGACACGCACTATCTTCCAAGGGGTGTTCGCCCGAGGTGTGTTCCTGTTAAACCGTGTGTATCCTGCCGCATACGTCCTCAACACGGACCCGATGGATCGTCCCGGTCAACATTGGGTGGCCCCTCCATCCCGATTTAACAGCCTTCGGTAGCCGAGTGGCCTAAGCCGCTTCGCTGGTGACCGCTAGCCTCACACCACTGAACCGGTACGAGTTGGAGCCCAGCTGATCCATGTGTGAAAGTTTGTCAGGGCCGGACCCTACCCATCATCGTACAGATGTTTGAGGAGTACCCTCAAACTTCCGATCGATTACTGGTGTACGACTGGGTAGCAGATCATTTCAATGTACAAGCTCCGTTCTGGGCTTAAGTTCTAACCATTTCAATGTACAAGCCCCATTCTGGACTTCAGTTTTCACGTGGTTGTTCTCACGTTGGTGTTGTTTTTTATTGTTGTTCTTGAATAAAAAACAAATGAGATCTCACCCAAAACCCTGTCTGGTGTGTTTTCTGTACAATTGGTTTCGATCATAAACAAGTGGCCATAAATGCCCAGTGCTTGAATATAAATGCGGGATTCTAATTTTAACCAAGCTGGAATACGCCAGTCAATGAGTCGACTGGGAATGTAGCCAACCTGTGGCCTACGATGGGGTCAAATGTAACCAATCAATGCCCAGAAAACAAATCAATGCAAGAGCACTGTAGTAAAATAGAGAGCCAATAAATCATAACACAGACCAAGTACATGTTTTGGTCCAGGTTAAGAGCGGGCATTCCATCACAAACTTTTGACGAAGAAGGACCATGTCAAGTTACAAGAGCAACAGGTGGAGTGAAAAACTATAGAGTTCGAGGAGCGGGTAAAGACCAGGAAGGCGACGAGAATATCCAAAGCCGGTGTCCGACCACCGATGCAAAGCCTAACGGTAGTATTCATAGAAAGCCGAGGTGGAGCAGCACGGATTATGGGCAAGTATAACCCTGAAAGAGTGAGGACCGTCAGTAGTATAGAAAGGACGGATTCACGCCGACTGGCCTAAACAATTTGCATATGACCTCAGCGACGTCACTTCCGATTCCGGTCAAGTGACCGGAAGTGACCTATGACCCTTGCGCATGCACACAATACCGGATATGGTGCGCAGGGGTCAAAGATCAATTCCGGTTACGTGACCGGAACCGGAAGTGACGTCACAGAGGTCATATGCAATTGTTTTAGCATGAATCCGTCCTTTCTATTTTGAGGGTCAACGAGCGTGTGCTATATTTTTGGCACGTCATTCTCCGTGAATCGTTTTTGTCTACTTGCTGTTTGTGTGACGGCACAAAGGTCATGCAAATTCCAAGGTCAATGCGACCAAATTAGCTCGTTCAAAGGGTCAGAAGACGTCTACGGGCCCTTTATGTGACGTCACAAATGTCATCTGTAAATTTGAAAAGAGGTATACCACGGTAAACAAAAGAGCCAAATCACATTGTTGTAGGAAAAAACAGATTTTATTTTATAACAGACAACACAACATATATACAATAGTTATTTTTCCTTATTATAACCTTTTACCTTCGGCGGTCTTGCCCTTGATGAGGTTACGCAACGCCTGGATTAATATTTTGGGTGTAGGGTACTGGCCTTCGGGAAGAGTGAAGTTATAGGTGTTGGCTTCGTACACGACTTCGTACCACACCGTATCCTGTTGCACGTTGTACCACGTGTACGGGTACTGGATATCCACTAGACCACACTCCTAACGTCCGGGCAGATGTAAGGGATGTGGCAGCTGCGTGACATAATTGGCCAAGCTGTTGTTGGGAAGCATCGCAGTCGAGCTATTACAGGGCAGTGTGAAGTGAAACATGACGACTAAGCTTGTTTTAATATTGTTCCCGGGCTTTGGGGGCTTTTTCCCGGCGTTGTGATCGTCGAGGTGACTTGCTACGTGTCACGCCTCTGGAGAGGTGGGATGCCTTGACCCGGGGAGTTTTAAAGGGTGTGAAATGTTTCCTCAAGGAGCGTATCCGTTGTGGTGTTTTGGGTGGCTACTCCGGTTCCCACTCGGCTTCGCAAGTTAGTGGGGGTCGAGACTGTCGTTGTGACTTTCGGGGTGTGCGTATCGGCGGTTGCTGTTCTATGTCACGCTACATCCAAGCCCAGCGCTGGGGGCTCCCCACCAATTCTTGTTGCACATGCATGTCTTTCAAGCCTTGAGCAAACACCTCTCATCCTTGAGGATCCGTGTGCGATCTGCGTTGAGGTATCAGGTCTTTCACTAAATCCGTCATGTGGGTACCGGGGACCACATGGTTCTGTACCAGTAGTTCGCCATTATCATTCCAGGTCATGTTCGGATTGCCTTTTACTCTTTGTAATACCAGGCCAGCTTGTTTCTTGAACGACGCGGGTACAGTCTTCAGGACTTCGTCTTTGACCCACTGTGGGGCTGTGGGTGGTACACCGGGTAATGGAGGCTGTGGAGCAAGTGATGTTGGCGTTACACGTTATGGTGGTTGTGCGTCTGACACTGGCCTTGGTGCAGGGGTTTTGTACGTGATGTACCGTTGAGGAGCGGATTGTACTGTTGTTCTTTCTCACTGTTGCTTAACCCCGGTCGTTGTCGAATCTGTTGCATCTCGTAATGACTGGTCTTGTTTCGATCTCGGGTTTGATGGGTGCTAACTTGGAGGGGGTCTGTACATTCGTCTGACCTGCGCTCACGGCTGGTGGATGTGTTTTTGATGGGATGAGAATAAAAATCGTAAAACACACCTCCGTACAAAACACCCAGCAGGGTTAGCAATGTCACTACGAGGCCCCCTTGCGCTTTGTGGGTTTTGGATACGCGGCGTTCAGACGCACCTGCTGTCTGTCCATACCAACGTATTCATGGTCGAGCGTGGAATGATCACTGCCGGCTGTGGTTCGTGGCTTTATGGCCGTTTCAAATGGTTGACCGCGACCCAGGAATTGAAGGAACTGGGCCAGCCTTGCCATTTCGCGAGATGCACCGTCTTACCCCGGCGTTGCTCGGTTTTCAGGATGCGTTCAACAGAGTAGTATTCTTGCCCTGTTTTCACCACGGGCTGTAATTCTTGCTCGTAAAACGTTCCTTGCAACGGTTCCCCTTGAAGATCCTCCAGTTCATATACTCTGATGGGTGCTCTCTGAATACTCCGGTGATTGTAACCCTCCACCAACTGGGGGAGAACATCGATGTACCGCCTTGTATTCTAATAGATGAAATATTTATACATGTGGCCTTTGAATGTCCGATTGAACCTTTCCACAACGGGAGTCTTCGTCTCGTTGTACGTGTGAAAGAAGAACACCTTCTGGGCTTTCAGAAACTGTTTGAAGGGTCTGTTGAGGAATTCCCTGCCTTCGTCGGTTTGCAAATACAAGGGTTTGCGACGCGTCTTGAAGAGACGCTTGAAAGCAGCCACGAGATTTTCCCCGGTTTTCGTTCGGATGGGTACCACCCAGGCACATTTTGACAGGATATCGATGCACGCAAAAGGCGCTCATATCGACCAAATTGGCTTGCCATTGGCCATCTATACCTCCATCGATGACGCGGTTCCGTGAAAAATGGCGACGGTAAGCTCGATGTAAGGTATAGGTGTCTTGTTCTTTTTTAACCAATCTCGGACTTGGGCTCGTATTGCCTGGGGTTTATCGGCTCGACAGAGGGCGGATAATGCATTATAGGCTGCCGAACTGTCGGGACTGTAATACAACGTATCCAACACCTTCTCCCAGCTCTTCATGGTGACAAATGATGATGGACCCCGGCTCTATCGTTTATTTATAACGGGTATATCCTGGGCCGAGGTCGGAGTTTGTTTCTGATGTTTTTTTGGCTTCTGCCAGCATATAGTCCATGACAAATGGCCAGTCCAACTCGTCGTAAGCACTTGATCCACATCCGCCACGCCATCTTTCAACGCGGACAGGGTGAAGGATAAAATGCACTGTACCCCCATCTAGCCGAGCCAATTGAGCAAAGAAGGGGCCGCGTCGGACGTACACATCGTGACACAAGTGGATGAGGTCGCCGTCCAGTTCATCAGACAACACCCGTTTGAATTTGGTCCAGCCCTCCCGGAACAGCCCATTGTGAGCCGGTGCGGTTGTGTAGGGTCCGCATCACAGATGTCTCCGTCTCCGATATCGAATTGATCCGCATAGACGTACAGGAACACCTCGGGGATCAAGCTGAGAAACGCTCGTATTATATGCTCCGTCATGGTCAGTACGTGAATGGCACACAATGTGATTCTCTCTCGTATTTACAGAGAGAAAAAGTCTATGACTTTGAGATCAAAGGATCGGGTGGTCGATCGTTGTAGTCACGTAAAAGGTAACATTTGTCTTCATCGCCACCTGCCATTTGGTGTTGGGGAGTTGTTGTCGGGCCCATTCCAAGCTACCCAACCAGAAGAACCAGAAGACTATACTGTGAAGCCATGTGACTGTCAGTATGTCGGCACCTCTTCCCACTTCCCTTATATGTGTTGTAATTTTTACCTGTATATGGCGAGATTCTGCTGGTGGACGTTTCGTCCTCGAGGCCCGCCCCCTGTACAGACCTTTTGGTCTTTGATATATGTTGGCATTTGTGGGAAGTTGATGCTTGGTCGACATCGGGCCTTACAGACTACTCTTTTGTGTTAAATGCCGTCGTTTTCATCTGACGACTATACAGCTCACCAATTCCCAGTGTACGAGTTGTCACAGCGACACAGCTCACCAATTACCAATATACTAGTTGTCAGAGCATTTCCATCATAGCTCTCTAGATTTGTATCTAATACCGCTTATGCCGGTGTTAGGGGCCGTGTGGTCATGTCATCCAAGTTGCCACATGAACAGGTACAATAAAAGCGTACCTGAGATAAACACATATCACGAATCGTTAGATTCTTGGTCTGTGCATTAGAATAAGTTAACCAGAAGACTATACTGTGAAGCCATGTGACTGTCAGTATGTCGGCACCTCTTCCCACTTCCCTTATATGTGTTGTAATCTAGTTGGGCCAGTGCCGTGTCCAGGGACCCTCGGTCCGTAATGGTGAAGGGCCGGTAGTACACGAGGGTATTGTGACTGGGGTAAAAGTACCGGAGCTGGTCCGTCTCCTGATGCCGTAATAAAGAGTCAAAAGAGAGATTTAATTTGAAGGCTGTGGCTTGGTCCTCAACAATGGTATAGGCGTGTTGGGGTAGGCAGGTGTTATCATCTAACCAGAAATTGTACAAGTCCAATATAGGGCGATGTCGGTGAAAACAGTGCAGGATGGTAGGCCAATGACGCTGGTAGATAGCACTCACAGCTTCTAGGCTAGGTAGTACCTCCATGGGCGGTTCGTCAGGATCTGTGGTAAAGTTTCTCTCTTGATTAGGGACTGTATTGGCTGGTTGTTTGAAGTTTAACGTCGCACCTAACCTTATTGGTCACACGGCGACGATATCTCAAACAAACATACCCTAGCAAAACCCTAACCCTAACAAAAACCTAACCAAAACTTCGAATTTCGAATTTTGAAAATTAGACACTACAGACACTGGTGATCACAATGGGCTGTATTCCGGAAGAGCGTTGAGCGGGGCCTTTCACGTCGCATGGTTTAAGATAAGTGAGTACAGCTCTAGAAAAATCGGCTGTATTTATTAGCCTTCAATATGGTGCACCATGGGATAGCAACATGAAAGGTACATCCCATATTATCTGCGAATATCTGGCGCAGAGATCAAAGTTCCTTTCTGGATGGTTTCATTTGGGTTCTGACGCCGTACCGGCCTCCGTGGTATTGATGCGATTGTCACGGTGTTGACTGATCATATCCGGGAAATCTATGACGTCGTCGTCCTCCGACAGTGAAATACGGGTGTTAAGTTTATCCAGGATATCGTTGTAGGTCACGGAGGTGAGAACCGGGTAGTCCCTCTCGTCTTCCTCCTTGACGCGGTTGATGACTTGCTCATTGGGCTCGGCCAGTGCGTCCTCAATAGCACGAGGCAAGGCCCACTGGACGGCTGACCGGTCGTCCGGTGTAAACAGCTGGTTCACAATAGGCACCACTTTCTCAAAGGCCGTCCATAGATCAAAGATGATGCTTGGGGTGGGATCCCGATAACGCCCCAGGCATGCGAAGCATGGCCCACGGTGTACGTGGATTACAAGCGTCTAGTCCGTCATTCATAATCCAGCCGTCGTCCATTAGAGAATATCCGCGTCCATAATCCAAAGACCTATTCCATATTCCATATAACAGTATTGGCACCAAATTCAAAAAGACAATCATAGTATACATAAACATAGGCTAGTTTCCTGCAAGAGAGAAGCGGTCAACAGTTTTCAATGATGCCGGCAAGACATCATGATGTTCCAAAAATATCAAATCCGTATCGCTGATCAGTATTCTTAATCCATTATTGGCATTCTCCACGTGGATGAGGTCACCATCGAGCTCACCGCTCAACACCCGTTTAAATTTGGGCCAGCCCTCACGGTGTAGCGTAACAGTTTGTGATGTGGACTCCGGGCCCAACCAGCAAACATCCCGGTCTTTTACGATGGTGACTTTATCCTCATAGACGTGTAAGCCCACCTCGGGTTGAAGGGAAAGGAGCGCTCGTAGGACTGGCGACATGGTCGACGAATCGACGCGTGACGAATGACCCATACCGTCACTGACCGCCGTATTTATACTGTATTGGTTCGTCCGGTTGCGCATGACCAGCCCTATTTATTCACCACACACTACCCTAGGGAAGCCTGGGTCTAAGCGACTCACTTGGTGCAATTCCCCTCTCTCTGGTTCTCGGTATAGGGCATGTGGAGAAAAAGGAGAGTTCTCCACTTGCCATTTATGCTGGACATATAGCTGGCGATATTGTCAGGTACCATGCTTGATGACGTGCATTCCGGGAGATTAACATCGTATTCAGGAGCAGATAACTCTTGTTGCATTCTCCCGGCAATGTCAATTAACATTGAAGTGATCAAATGACATACACAGTCGTATTCAGGGACAGGTAACTGTCGCTGGGCCTCAACGACAGGTTTCAGACGGGCACATAAACGCCTCTTGACTCTTTGAAAGGGCATTAAAGGTCACATTGACCTTGGAAATATGCCTATGAGCTCAGTTCTAGTTTCAATCACGTGACCGGAAGTGAATTTTGACCGCTGCGCATTCCCATTAGGAGCAAGCATAGACCATCTCTATACCAAAACGTCCATTCATATGCATTTTTTCTACCGCGCACCAATCCCCAGTATACGAGTTGCCAAAGCGACACAGCTCACCAATTGCCAATATACGAGTTGCCAGAGCATTTCCATCATAGCTCTCTACGTTTGTATCTAATACCGCTTATGCCGGTGCTAGGGGCCGTGTGGTCTTGTCATCCAAGTTGGCACATGAACAGGTACAATAAAAGCGTACCTGAGATACAACACATATTACAAATCGTTAGATTCTTGGTATGTGCTTTAGAATATGTTAACCAGAAGACTATACTGTAAAGTCATGTGGCTGTCAGTATGTCGGCACCTCTTCCCACTTCCCTTATATGTGTTGTAATGCACAGATGGACGATATTGTCACGCCACACCCATCTAGTCGGATGCTCCTCCACGAGTGCCACATATTGACACCGTCCAAGGCCCATTCGGACCAACATTTGCCCATCTCGAGCCTAAACCGTCTATTCGTATACTGGTTTTTTTCTACTGCGCATGCGCGGAATGACGTCAATATCACGCCACACTAATCCATTCGGATGCTCTCCCCCACGAGTGCTACACATTGACACCTCCCACGGCCCAATCGGCCCAATAGTGGCCCATCTCGACCCCAAAACGTCTATTTCCATACTCTTTGTCTACAGCGCATGAGTAGAATGACGTCAGTTCCACGCCACACTCAATCAGTCGGACGCTTCTTCACGAGTGTTTCACTATGACACCTTCCACGGTCCATTCGAACCAATATTGGCCCATCTCGACCCTAAAACGCCTATTCCTATAATCTCTGTCTACTGCGCATGCGCAGAATGACGTCAGTTCTACGCCATACCCATCCTATCGGATGCTCCCCCACTAGTGGTACACAATGACATCTCCCGCGGCTCATTTGGACCAATATTGGCCCATCTCGGCCCCAAAACGTCTAATTTCTTGCCCTTTTTCCACCGCGCATGCGCATGACGACGTGAGTTCCACGTCACACCCGTCTAGTCGGATGCTCCACGAGTGCTACACTTTGATATCCCTCACAGCCCAATCGGACCTATAGTGGCCCATCTCGATCCCAAAACGTCCATTCAAATATCCTTTTTCTACTGCGCATGCATGGGTTTCCCGTTTGGTTAAACGTTGTCCACTGCGCCGGAATGGGCCTAACACGTCCCCCCCCCACCCCCGTTCCGACCTGCCTGAACTCTTCAGCGAAATTCCACCCCTGGCCTCGAGACCCCTAACATCGTGTTCCACACCGAAAAACAGAGAAAACAAGGTGCCACACTCTATAGTAAAATCCACAAGTAAAAAAAAAATTACCACCCAAATACTCCTACCTAATACTCCTTGGGACAGCCGCCAACAGAGTTATTGTCCCGTCAGAGTTGTCGTTTTGCGTTCAGATTGTATAGATGGCGCTATGATCTTAATTTTCTGATCGTCCGGGAATTTGCCCCCTTGACGCCATTTTTCATGATGTTATACAAACGAACCTGCACGGATGCTTTTTAATCATTTGCGAGCGATTGTACCATGCTACATTATATAATATTAACGAGCCGGTTCTGTTTTTTCCTCCAATGGATCCACCCTACACAGCGAGATTGGTGCAATTACAAGCGTTTAGTCCGTCAATCATAATCCAGCCGTCCTCCATTAGAGAATATCCGCGTCCATAATCCGAAGACCTATTCCATATTCCATATAACAGTATTAGCACCAAATTCAAAAAGACAATCATAGTATACATAAACATAGGCTTGTTTCCAGCAAGAGGGAAGCGGCCAACAGTTTTCAATGATGCCGGCAAGACATCATGATGTTCCAAAAATATAAAATCCGTATCGCTGATCAGCATTCTTAATCCATAATAGTCGTTGTAAAGTCGTCATCTAAAGAATTATGTATCTCAGTCACACTTTGATTGTGACTGTTCATATGAGTACCATGGGGATCTTGAAGTACATGGGTTCATACGGCCCCTAGCCCCGGGTTAAGCGGAATTAGACACAAGTTACGAAAGGTAGCGCCATAGATCTTGCACGCTACGTTCGTATTTTGCTATCAGCATGCGATATGTATCGCCAAATTTGAGAAACTTTGAGTGGAGGCGCTTGGTGGAATAGCCCTGTTTTATAAGTTTCTGCAACAATGTTTGTGACGTTGATTAATATCATCACATTTAACACAGGATCTAGCAAATGCTACTAAGCGAGATATGTATACGCCATATGCAGGTCCCACTGGAATATTACTATCCAGAAAGGGATAGTTACGATGTCGAAATTGTAATCATCTCTTTTGTCATAAAGTCGACGAGAGAGAATGCCCGCTTCATTTTTAT
Source organism: Hanleya hanleyi (assembly GCA_036873755.1). NCBI lineage: Eukaryota > Metazoa > Mollusca > Polyplacophora > Lepidopleurida > Hanleyidae > Hanleya > Hanleya hanleyi. Next base: position 35,978 of record JAVTVY010017743.1, on the reverse strand, counting down.
AGAGATAGAGATCTAAATAAGATGTGCCTGTAGGGCTATCTGTGGTTTCCTTCAAATCCAGTGAAGGTGGATATATATCCTTCACTGCGTCATTTATATAGCGATTATCCACAGCGAGAAGATCGTCTATATAGCGTTTGGTGAATGAGAAGGAACGGGCTTTGGATGGATCGGTTTTTGAAAGCGCCTGCATATAGTCATATTCATAAGAGAACAGACACAGGTCAGCCAACAGGGGTGCACAATTAGTACCCATTGGAATACCTATATGCTGCTGATATATTGTGTTGCCAAATTTCACATAGATATTTTTAATGAGGAATTCAAGCAACTCCATCAACAAAGAAACATCCCATGAATGATATCTCTTGTATGTAGTCGAGCTAAAGAATGCTTTATTACAAGCGTCTAGTCCGTCATTCATAATCCAGCCGTCGTCCATTAGAGAATATCCGCGTCCATAATCCAAATTACAAGCGTCTAGTCCGTCATTCATAATCCAGCCGTCGTCCATTAGAGAATATCCGCGTCCATAATCCAAAGACCTATTCCATTTTCCGCATAACAGTATTAGCACCAAATTCAAAAAGACAATCATAGTATACATAAACATAGGCTTGTTTCCTGCAAGAGAGAAGCGGTCAACAGTTTTCAATGATGCCGGCAAGACATCATGATGCTCCAAAAATATCAAATCCGTATCGCTGATCAGTATTCTTAATCCATAATATTCGTTATAGAGTCGTCATCTAAAAATGATGTACCTCAGCCACGCTTTGATTGTGTCTGTTCATATGAGTACCATGAGGATCTTGAAGTACATGGGCTCATACGGCCCTAGCCCCGGGTTAAGCGGAATTAGACACATGTTACGAAACGTAGCGCCATAGATCTTGCACGCTACGTTCGTATTTTGCTATCAGCAAGCGATATGTATCGCCAAATTTGAGAAACTTTGAGTGTAGGCGCTTGGTGGAATAGCCCTGTTTTTAAGTTTCTGCACCAATGTTTTGTGACGTTGATTAAAATCGTCACATTTAACACAGGATCTAGCAAATGCTACTAAGCGAGATATGTATACGCCATATGCAGGTCCCACTGGAATATTACTATCCAGAAAGGGATAGTTTACGATGTCGAAATTGTAATCATCTCTTTTGTCATAAAGTCGACCTATTCCATATTCCATATAACAGTATTAGCACCAATTAAAAAATTACAATCATAGTATACATAAACATAGGCTTGTTTCCTGCAAGAGAGAAGCGGTCAACAGTTTTCAATGATGCCGGCAAGACATCATGATGATCCAAAAATATCAAATCCGTATCGCTGATCAGTTCCGACATTAATATATCTACGATCAGTTTTCTTGAACACAGATCCTATTAATGAACTTATACGGTCAATAAGGTCCTGATGAGGGATTGTAGTATAGAGAGTCGAGAAATCCCATGTGGATACATGTGTGTACGGTATGTGACCTTTAGCATCAAGTTCTTCCGTAAGACATTTTGAGTTTTTCAATATCCACATACATTCAACGCCAGAGTTCTCAGAAATAGTGGCGCAATACCTTTCCCAAAATGCTTTTACCTCCTGAAGGGCCCTCGTCAATGGGGTTGAAAGAAGCTTGGTGGTGCAGCTTCTAGAACCAGCTATGAATCTAGATTTGTATGGTGATTTATGCATTTTGGGAGTCCAGTATAGTTTTGGTATGTCGTTATGATTGGTTGGAAGACAAATACCTCTTTCCCTGAGAAACTTTTTGTGATTGTTGAATAAATCTTCCAGAGTAAATGCAGTTTGGGAGTAAGTAGACGTATTTGATGAAGATATGTCTGCACTCAATTCTTTAACCAGCACCTGGTAATAGTAATATTTACATATGAATATTATATTATTCGGAGCTTTGTCTGCTGGGACTATGACGAATTTACTCTGGAGATTGCTAGAACTTCTTGCGAATTGAGGTTTCTCGGTACTTGTTTTGCTTGGGGAAGAGTACTTCTGTCAATATGGCGGATTGTTTCAACGACCTTGCTCTTGGTGAGGTCCAGCCAATCAGCGAGCACTGTAGGTTCAACTTTTTCTCGCTTAGACCAATCAATAACGTACTGTTCTAATGCAGTCAGGACTATCTTCTGGTCCGCCTTCAGATTTATTCTTCTTGGCTCTCTATATTTAGGTCCTTTCATCAGGAGTAATTTCAGATCCTTATCACTCACCACATCAAGGTCACCAGTCACAATATGTTTGCATGGTGTATAGATAAAATTCGACGATTCACAATCACAACTATAGCCCCCTGATGTGTATAAGTTCCAGTCAAACTCCTTGACAGCATTGGAGTAATTGAATATTTTGGTGGCTATAGATTTAGTATACTTATATGAAATGCAAGGAGGTTCTTTGAACTTAAAATAGTTTGGTACAGCGTTGCGTACCTCTGGATCATTCAGGATTCGAGGTAAATTAATGATGTCCAGTCCGTTATCTAAGTAGTTGAGTTTCAAGAAAAGCCGATCTTGAGATGTTTCGATTATGTTCACTGGACGATACAACCGAAAATACGCTATATCTTGACATACTTTACTGATTTTGGGTGGTATTATATTTCCTGAAGACGCAGATTGTTGTATATCTCTGGCCATTTGATTTAAAGCTCTCAGAGGTAACGCATACAAAACTGTACGTAAGCTATGTATACTATTGGGTGTGTTAGTTAAACCCACTAAGTAATTTAAAGTGATATGATCGTGAATCATCGAACTATTAAACTTTCGCCAACCATGGCTGCGTTGTCTCTGGTTCTCGGTATAGGACATGTGGACAAAAGGAGGGTAAGCGGACGATACTGTCGGGGGCATGTTTGATGACGTGCATTCCGGGAGATCAACATTGGGGTGCTGAAAGACATAAACAGTCGTATTCAGGAGAAGATAACTCTTGCTGGGCCTAAACGCCAGGCTCCGAGCCCTTTTCCTCCATGTACTACAAAGCCAGACCAGTACCAGTGGAACCAACAAGGGCTTTCCTGTCGTCCAGAACCAGATGTGCTCCTACACTCAGCAGCGGGATGCCTTCACCTTCTTCTACCCCAAGCGCAAAGTTATCCCAGATGGGGTGACCACGACGTATCTGGATATTTAGAGTGATGGATACCCTATAAGTAAAGGTGAACTTACACCCCAGATATTCCACTGGACTTATGTGGTTGATGTTATAATAAGGGGAAATAACTGTTGTATATATGCCGTGTTCACAGCAATGTGATTTGGTTATTTTTTCTGTATACCGTAGTTAACCTGCATGACCTTTGCTACGTCACATAAAGGGCCCCGTAGACGCCTCTTGACCCTTTGAAAGAGGTAATTCGCTCGCATTGACCTTGGAAATTTGCATATGACCTTTGTGACGTCACTTCCGCTCAAGTGACCCTTGACCCCTTTGAAAGAGGATTTGACCTCGCATTGAGTGCACTTTGGTACCTTTGCTCGCACTGCTGTTCGGTCACTTCCGCTCACATTAATCTTTGAAAAGAAGGACCGCTGACAGCGTATTGACTCCTTTGAAAGGAAGGGCCGCTGACCGCGTATTGACCGATTTGAAAGGAAGGACCGCTGATCGCGTATTGACCCCTTTGAAAGGAAAGACCGCTGATCGCGTATTGACCCCTTTGAAAGGAAGGACCGCTGACCGCGTGTTGATCCCTTTGAAAGGAAGGACCGCTGACCGTGTATCGATCCCTTTGAAAGGAAGGACCGCTGAGCGCGTACTGACCCCTTTGAAAGGAAGGATTGCTGACCGCGTATTAACCCCTTTGAAAGAAAGGACCGCTGACTGCGTAATGAGAGTGAAAGGGCATTTGACCTCGTATTGAGTACACTTTGGTCGCGCGCAATGCATCATGAGATAGAGTGCACTCAATGCGAGGTCATACGAAATAGGTCTTTCGATTAATGACGCAGATCTTCATGAGTATTGGACGACGGCTAAATATTGAATGTCGGATCTCAGGCTTCGTTCTCCTCCTCCCACACTATTCTTCGTCCTTCTTCTTATTCCGTAAATAATAGCCGAATGTGAGCTTTAAATTGAAGGTCGTTAAAATAATATGGGCGTATACGTAGCGGGGTAAACTGGTGGTGTTGCACTGTAAACAGGGTGAAGCAAAGCAACGTCAAAATAAACGTCACGATCGATGTTGTTCCCTTCGTCTTTTTCGATAGATTTTCTGGTAACTTCGGATCCAACTGCGCAGTCTAAAATTCAATTGGAGGGGCCGTACTGGAACCTATTTGGGCCAAGTTTGCGTCGCGTGGCGACTTTTAGAAACTCGCCACTCGCCACGCCCCGTGGACCTCTCCGGCGCGCGGCGACTGGCGACTTTCTGCTATCTCTTAACCTGCAAAAACTCGCCAGTCGCCACCCTCCGTAAAACACGGCGAGTTTCGCTCTATCTTTTAACCTGGAAAAACTCGCCGCGCGCCACTCGCCGGATGAACCACGGCGCGCGGCGACTGGCGACTTTTAACTTCTGGAATTCTCAGGACTTTTTCTCAAGTGCGCATGCCCGAGGAGCATCAATTATGCGGTTGCAATATCATAAATCACAGTCGCGATCTCATAGAATTTGAGGAAGTAAAAAAAATGTGGGAACTGTTGAAAGAAATACGTCTTTTCATCTTTAAAAATAGGGTCTTGATAGTTTGTAGGGTTTGTGATACAGGAAATATCAACCCAACAAAGAGCCGCTCTATGGATTAAAACAGCAATAAAGGATATCTTATACAAATATATCGCTCGTTTTTCACATAAAACTTACGAAGAGAGAAATTCAATCATCCAGAGAAAATGTTAGCATTTTTTCTTACTTTTTTAATCAGTATGACGATGACGCTCTATTCGCTTTCTTAATATTTCATACAGCATATTAGTTGACGTTGCTTTTATCTTATAAAACAAAATTCCCGCGTCGACTGCTTTATTGTATCTTAAATAAGGAACAATTTCAAAGCGATTCATCCTGAATTGAAAACGATATGCTGTTTTATAAATATATATAGGCACTTATATAAAACGAATGAAAAAAAACGATTGAAAATGTTGTCTTGGTGTTAAATTTTTAAAATATACCAGCAGATAATAACGAGAGTATGCAAGTTCTGCACAGAAACGGATAACGAGTATTTTAATAAAAAAATATCTGCACATTTGACAAAATTAGATTGCCCTATATGCGTATTGCATTAAAAAGAACTTGTTTCAAAAAACAATTATATTAAGTATTACAGATAGCTTACATCTTCATAATTAGTCACATAGCATCAGATGTAGCTGGAGAGTTCATTCATTAGAAATTATGTATATTTATGCACGAGGAAGAGATTTAAAATTAAATTAAATGACAGCATGTTTCGAACAAAATATTCCGATAATTGATGCTCCCCGGGCATGCGCACTTGAGAAAAAGTCCTGAGAATTCCAGAAGTCAAAAGTCGCCAGTCGCCGCGCGCCGTGGTTCATCCGGCGAGTGGCGCGCGGCGAGTTTTTCCAGGTTAAGAGATAGAGCGAAACTCGCCGTGTTTTACGGCGGGTGGCGACTGGCGAGTTTTTGCAGGTTAAGAGATAGCAGAAAGTCGCCAGTCGCCGCGCGCCGGAGAGGTCCACGGCGCGTGGCGAGTGGCGAGTTTCACTACAGTCAAAAGTCGCCAGTCGCCGTGCGCCGTGGTTCATCCGGCGAGTGGCGCGCGGCGAGTTTTTCCAGGTTAAAAGATAGAGCGAAACTCGCCGTGTTTTACGGCGGGTGGCGACTGGCGAGTTTTTGCAGGTTAAGAGATAGCAAAAAGTCGCCAGTCGCCGCGCGCCGGAGAGGTCCACGGCGCGTGGCGAGTGGCGAGTTTCTAAAAGTCGCCACGCGACGCAAACTTGGCCCAATTAGAACACCATACAATACAGATGATATTGAAATGCTTGAAGTAGAAGCTAGGGGTTTTCCGCATACCCCCCGTTGAAACTGGTGTTTCCCAAGTAGGTTATGGTGAGCCGCTTGGTCTGATTCTCCAATAATAAATTTCCGTGGTTGGTGGCCAGATTCTGAGCGGGCGCGGAAAAGACTTCGGTTTGCGAAAATGCGATAATGTACTGGTTTTTTCTCCAAGGCTGTGAGAACTTATGTAACATAACTTCACGGCTGGATTCGGTTTCACTCTGCACGGAACCCTTGTACTACGGGAACACTGCAGGACACATGGAGACGACCGACAATGCCGGATGGAACAAACGGCGGGGTTTGGCAGTGAACAGGCGATCGGCGGATCTGATGCGTTCGCATGCAAGACGGCTATGGTAGGCCGCAGGGGACAAAAATCGCTATTTGGTGTAGACACATATTATTAGCCAATCACAGAGCTGTTTTACGTGTAGACATTAATTATTATCTGTCTACATACAATTTAATTCGATGTCATATCGAATTATTTTATATCGGTATACATATTATTTAGATACTGCATCAAATATTTCGATGCTACATCAAATTAATTTGTATCCCCGTTCAAATCATTTAGATACTGTATTGGATCAATTTGTATCCGTATACATATTATTTAGGTATGGCATCCCACTATTTAAATTGTGGCTGGCCGTAGGGGACAAAAATCGGCATTTGGTGTAGACACATATTATTAGCCATTCACAGAGCTGTTTTACGTGTAGACATTAATTATTATATGTCTACATACAATTTAATTCGGTATCGTATCGAATTATTTTATATCCGTATACATATTATTTAGATACTGTATCAAATATGTCAATGATACATCAAATTAATTTGTTTACGCATTGCAGATGATTTAGATACTGTATCGAATCATTTTGTATCCGTATACATATTATTTAGGTATGGCATCCTAAATATATTTCGATGTAGCATCGTATTGAACTAATGAAATCGTCGGAATTATAGACACCATAAATCACTTCCGCTCCTTTTATCACTACAGCCATAAATCACTTCCGCTCCTTTTATCACTACAGCCAAATAGAATCAACTTTATGGTTGCTCCATTTCTACAGGAAACGGAACATTTTGTGGCGGAAGCGATTACTGCATGTCATACATATTTCCAGTTGTCGTGATTGAATGAATTATGTATGACATATGTAATGAATTATGTATGACATATGTAATGAATTATGTATGACATACATAAAACTGTGATATGATTGACTGAAATGTGTCTACACCAAATAACCATTTTTGTCCTCTGTGGCCAACCACAGTTTTAAATATTGGGATGCCATATATAAATAATATGTATACGGATACGAAATGATTTGAATGGGGATACAAATTAATTTGATGTAGCATCGAAATATTTGATGCAGTATCTAAATAATATGTATACGGATATAAAATAATTCGATATGACATCGAATTAAATTGTATGTAGACAGATAATAATTAATGTCTACACGTAAAACAGCTCTGTGATTGGCTAATAATATGTGTCTACACCAAATAGCGATTTTTGTCCCCTGCGGCCTACCATAGACGGCTGCCTCTTAAATGGATTGCCCATCAAAATTCGACTGACGGTGCATGGCATCAAATGCCTTTGCTTTACTGGCTACTGACCCTGCGACTGACTATAAGATTGTCCTCCAAGATTACAACACATATAAGGGAAGTGGGAAGAGGTGCCGACATACTGACTGCGTCACATGACTTCACAGAATAGTCTTCTGGTTAACCTATTCTAAAGCACATATCAAGAATCTAACGATTCGTGATATGTGTTGTATCTCAGGTACGCTTTTATTGTACCTGTTCATGTGGCAACTTGGATGATATGACCACACGGTTCCTAGCACCGGCATAAGCGGTATTAGATACAAATCTAGAGAGCTATGATGGAAATGCTCTGACAACTCGTATACTGGTAATTGGTGAGCTGTTTCGCTGTGACAACTCGTACATTGGAGATTGGTGAGCTGTATCGTCGTCAGATGTAAATGACGGCATTTAACACAAAAAGACTAGTCTGTAAGGCCCGATGTCGACCCAGCATCAACTTCCCACAAATGCCAACATATATCAAAGACCAAAAGGTCTGTACAGGGGACGGGCCTCGGGGATGCATCACCCAGGGCTTGCACGTACACGTGTTGTGTCGCCCCAGGAAAGATGCCGGTCCGCAGTCGAAGGTGGTCGGGGATGGTTTGCTTCAAGACGAAGAGCATATACCCGTGCTCAGGGTAATACAAGAACCATAGGATTGCATCTATCTACTTTTAAATGGGGGTATACGTATTAAAATGACTATATCTTCACTCGTACCAGGCATAGGAAAAAATGGTTGGTGTCAATTGATTACGCAAAGGTTCTTCAATCGTCTAATATCAAAAAGTATTTTAACGGCATTTACCTGTGACGTCACAGAGGGGCCATCTCCAAAATACAATTAAATTGCGTCAAACGCACTAAAAACCATGTTAAAAGTTTTTTGTGAGTAAAATACTTCATTGTTGAATGGCCAAAATGGTTCTAATGTCGAATTTAGTCATCGGTCAAATACTTCGGCAAAGATTTGGTGCGATTACGTTTTAAATCCTCAATTTAATGAACGTCATTCACCATGACGTCGTTTGACGTCGTAGCTGTATATTATTTTGTCAAACGTACAAATTAGTTTAGAATTGTAATAGGGGATCGTTTCAAAATATCCACAAAACATACGGGAAGACGCAGAGTGGCACAAAATTACAAAATTGGCGAAGAGTGCTGTGAGCGTCAGTTTTTACATGAATAATTTATCTAATTTTCTGACGGCATTAAATAGATCACTGCAATACAATAACTTGTCTATAAACATACCCACTCTCCTGGTATTTCCCGACCCCACAACAGCATGAGTACAGGAGTTTTATTATTAGATCACTATATTAGACGAGCGGCGTTTTGCACAAAAAAACCGCCTTATTTTAGGAGTAAAATGCACCCTCCCCCGTACACACGGCCACATCCTATGTCATTTGAAGCTTATTTAATGTACTTTTTTTGTTGGTGGTCTTGAAATATATTGCCGTAAGGTAAAAAATTCATTCAAACGAACCAGTATCGAGCTTTATCGTCACGAAAAAAGAAAGCGGGTGGGTTTGCTTCAGTGTTAATAACTTTATTCATTCTACACCAATGCACAGTAGTGAGGTAACAATTTTCTCTCCATTAAACAGAGAATCGATTGATAACAGTTTTGTTAAGCTATCTTGCATATTGATGTCACTCGGGAGTCCTCTCCAAATTTCCAATGAAATATTTTCTAAATACACAATTATGGTTTCTTTACTAAGTTATTCAATGTAATGAAATTCACATAATTGCGTCAAGTTATTGCCACCGGTCAGAACAGAATTCTCTCTTATGGAGTTCTGTGGGTAATGAAAAATACCAATCTCAATTCGAGGTTTTCCGTTTTGACACATTAACATAGCCACGTTACTGGAGTGTTTCGACCCTGAATACGGATTCTATACCTGCAAGTGGCCATATGCTCACATGATCTTGTTCGTATGTCTTTCATATAAGGATTCTGGCATGATGCGAGGCATACATCAGAATAATACCACTGAGATTCATAGTAGTGTTAAAGTAGTAAGAATACTCTTCATCAGCCGTGCCTATACGAATCCCTAGCTCCTGTTAAGGACGGACCTCCAGTACAGAAGAGAGACAACAATAATGACGACTTGGCTCCACTATAAGAAACACTGATGTTTAAGAAAACACATGAAATGTGTAAATCTGATCAAATCGAAGTGAGACTAGTATTTTTCAATATCAACAAAAGATCATAAGCGAAAATTTTGTCCCGACACCTTTGATAATAAAACAGTAATAATTCTGTACAGAACTTGGGCCTTATGTACCTTGAAAACCACAGAAGACATTAGAAGAAATAGCACTGGTTTACAAACAGCGAAATGTGTCAAAGCAGATAAATCTCTGAGATTGGTATGTTTCAATACCTACTGTAGAAATATCTCTAGGAGCGATAATTCTGCCCTGACACCATGTACGAAACAGAATAAGAGAGATAATAATATTGGAGATTATATATCATAAATATTAATAGGACAATCCCGAGATGGAAGTCTCTAACGACAAAAGGCGAGACACGACTTTATGATCCATGTGGCGTCACGCCGACGTTAGGCAGCGAACCATTTCTTAACATTGGAATGCTGTATTATTTTATGCACGGACATGTACAAAATTGTTTGGATATTTTGTATTTTGAAACCACAACACTTTCAGTAAAGCCAATGTTGAAGTATTACCCAGTGCCTAACCTTGACCTGGCGTCACGTGGGCAATGGCGTCCTTTTGCGCCTATCATGACCACCAGGATGTGGGTATGCCTTCTCGGAGGGTTCTCTGCTGAAAATGGAATTCGCCAAGGAGGAATTCTGTCTCCTCTGTTCTTTAATGTCTACATACATGAACTCGACATAAAAATATCTCGGTCCAATTTAGGATGTAATGTAGCCGGAGTTTTTTTCAGCCGCGCTAAGGACTTATGCCTTATTAGTCCCTCTGCTAAGGCCCTTTAGAATCTACTTGATATATGATATTTTTGCGACTGACAATAATATTGCCTTCATCATTAAGAAATGCTTATGCATGTGTTGTCGTCCAATAAAGTTCAATGACCTGAGAGCACACTCTGTTAAACTGTCTGGCTCACAACTGAATTACGTTGACAACGCCAAATATCTTGATCATTTTATCTTCAACGACAGTCATATGTCTGTGCAAACTAGAACATTATGCATTCATGACAACATTTTGGCTCGAAAGTTCTATATGTGTCTCAAGATGAGAAGAAGCAACTTTTCCCGTCGTACTGTACCAGTATCTATTGCAGTCATCTGTGGTCTTCGCACTCATGTAACTGGGAAAAAACTGCGTGTCACATACAACAACGTATTTCGCTGGTTATAATGCACTCCCCGCGCAATTGTAGTGCTACTTACATAGTTGGGATAAACTCTGTACCCAGCTTTAATGAGGTTATTCGACGCCAGATTAATTCTCTACGGAACAGACTTATGTCGACAGAGAACTTGTTACTTTCAACTTTGCGGTTTTCTGATTTGTCTCAGACTTCGCGTTTAGTTTGTCATTGGTCTCGCCAAATCTAGGTAACGCGCTTTTAATTTGTCTTTTGGCTGCAATCTTATTATTAATTTGTTCAATTTATAGATCATGTGTCTGAAATAAATAAGTATTATTATTCTATTGAAGGGTTCTATCTCGGGGCTGTCCTATTGTACTGATGAATTATAGGCTTGGCCCCTGGTGAAAGATATTCCAGGGATATACATAATTTATGCTCACAAAAATATCTGAAACAACTGCTGTGAGGTACATGAGTACTTATAGTGATATTATAATAAAACTCCTATACTCAGGCTGTTGTGGGGTCGGGACATAAGTAGCATTGTCCCTTGAAAAAAGGTAACATTGACCTCTTTGCACTTAAACTTGAGGCGTTGGCGCTGGAGATTGGAAAGGGACCTCTGCCAGAGTTTGGCCGCCATCTTGAATTTGGTAAAAAAACTTGACCAATGTGGCAGCGGCTTATTCTCTTTAAGGATGTCCGCTGGTGGTTTTTGACTTTGGCAGCCATTTTGCCTGTTTTTCTATTGGGTTATCTCCCTTCCCTAGGTTAAGAGATGGGGATTTCCTTTAAAAGCCTTCTAGCCGAGAATTTTGCACACCAACATCCATCCAATTTGCTAAATTTTGATAGACATTGTGATTATCTGCAAACAGTTAGAATATAAGAAAAAGTTAAATACTATTTATATGAATTTTTCATGAATATGCTTCAAAACTAGGGCTATTCCCTATGCTTTCTGGGTTATCAAATTGAGCATGGGTCAGTCCACTTAACGTTGCCTACAGCTAAAAAATGCACACCAACCTATATTTTTTTCTTTGTTTTTCCTCATATTACACAATTATGAATGCAACAACACACATTATTCAAAAAGTTAATTACTTTGATTTACCACCAGCGGACATCCTTAACTCGGATACAAGGTCACGTGACCTTTGTATTCCTCCGCGGTGATGCGGATGCGGTCGCCTCCGCGGAGAAAAAGTAGTCCCCAGACTTCAAATACGCTGCATGGTCCGATTGGGTCGTATGAGGTATCCATGTGAAGCCTTCGTGAAGGGGCATCTGATGGGCTGGGTCTCGGGTTGAAATAGCGTCATTCTGCGCATGCGCGGTAGACCAAGGGTATGGAAATAGACGTTTTGGGATCTAGGGGAGCCACTATTGGTCCGATGGGGTCGAGTGAGGTATCAATGTGAAACCTATGTGAGGGGGCATCTGATGGGGTGTATCTGGGGTTGAAATATCGGCATTCTGCGCATGCGCGGTGGACCAAGGGTATGGAAATTGACGTTTTGGGATCTAGGGGAGCCCCTAATGGGCCGATGGAATCGTATGAGGTATCAATGTGAAGCACACGTGAGGGGGCATCCGACGGGTGGGTGTGGGGTTGGAATATCGGCATTCTGCGCATGCGCAGACAGGGAATTGTGGGAAAAGGGTATGGAGATAGACGTTTTGGGATCTAGGTAAGCCCCTATTGGTCCGATGGGGTCAAGTGAGGTATCAATGTGAAGCCTATGTGAGGGGGCATCCCCCTGGACTAGTGTCTCGGCCGTTGTCAACATTCTGCGCATGCGCAGGCAGTGAATTGTGGGAAAAGGGTATGGAGATAGACGTTTTGGAATCTGGGTAAGCCCCTAGTGGGCCGATTGGGTCAAGTGAGGTATCCATGTGAAGCATTCGTGAAGGGGCATCCCATGGGGTTGATATATTGTCATTCTGCGCATGCGCGGTAGACCAAGGGTATGGAAATATACGTTTTGGGGTCGAGGTGGGCCACTATTGGTCCTATGGAGTCGTATGAGGTATCAATGTGAAGCACACATGAGGGGGCATCCGTCTGGGCTAGTGTCTCGGCCGTTGTCAACAGTCTGCGCATGCGCAGACAGGGGATTGTGGGAAAAGGGTATGGAAATAGACGTTTTGGGGTCCACATGGGCCACTATGGGTCCTATGGAGTCGTATGAGGTATCCATGTGAAGCAGTCGTGAAGGCGCATCCGACGGGGTGGGTGACACGTGGAACTGACGTCATTCTGCGCATGCGCAGTAGACCAAGTGTATGAAAATAGACGTTTTGGGATCTAGGGGAGCCCCTAGTGGACTGATTGGGCCGAGTGAGGTATCCATGTGAAGCCTATGTGAGGGAGCATGCGCCTGGACTAGCGTCTGGTCCGTGTTTGACATTCTGCGCATGCGCAGACAGGGAATTGTGGGAAAAGGGTATGGAAATAGACGTTTTCGGGTCTAGGTTGTCTACTATGGGTCCGATGGAGTCGTATGAGGTCTTATTTTGAAGCTCTCGTGAACGGGCAGCCGCCTGGGCTAGTGTGTCGTCTGTGTTCAAGAGTCTGCGCATGCGCAGTCTGGTCGTAGTATAGAAATATACACATGGGCGTGTGTTTGGTGTACTCAACCCCATATGGGTCCATGGTTGAGGTTTGATGGTGTGGGTACTGCGCAAGTGGGTGTGACGTCACTTCCGGTTCCACTAAAACTACCTCCGAACACAGAAGAGTTCCAATTTTTCCTTAGCCTAGCGTTTATCCATTCTTCCGAAGCATTTATGTATAGAGGAGGGTCTCCGACAATATTACCATATATTTCCCTATGTGAAATGGCCAGTGGGGAACCCTCAGTTTTTCACAGAACCGTATTGGCACGAAAAAAAAACTTAATAAATATATTAAACTTAATCTATAGGTGTTGGGCGAGTCTCCACTCGCCGTCTTCCTGGTCTTTACCTACACCTCGAACCTCACTTCACTCCACCTGTTGCTCTTGTAACTTGAAACTTCTCGTCAAATGTTGGAATGCCCACTCTTAACCTAGACCAAAGCATGTACTTGGTCTGTGGGCTGATTTCATTGGCTCTCTATTTTACTGCAGTGCTCTTGCATTGTTTTCTAGGCACTGATAGGTTACATTTGGCCCCATCCTAGGCCACTGATTGGCTACTTTTCTAAGCCCATTCATCGACTGAATCCCTACATGTCCCACTTTGGGCATTATGCTTACACAGAAAACACACACGACAGAGTTTTGAGATCTCATTTTTTTATTCAGTGAACAACAACAACGTGAGAACAACCACGTGAAAAAACTGAAGCCGAGAACAGGGGGCTTTACGTGAACAAACTTAAGCCCAGAACGGGACTTGTACATTGAAATGAACGGCAGCCCAGTCATATACGAGTACATCTCGGTCCTCGGCCTTGGGGTACTCGTCAAACATGTCGACGATCGTCTGCATGGAATGTCCTCGACATCGATGGTACAGGTAAAACAAGCAATATTGTCCGCACACACTACTGGTCAGGCTTTGCAACGTTTTGGTATTCCAACACCACGTCTCTGTGCCTTGATCCATGAAGTATGTTAAATCGGGATGGAGGGGTGGTAGGCCGTACGGGTCAAAGTATTCGCCCCGCTCTTCTGTCAAGTACACGGCCACCCAGTGTTGACCGGGCCGATTCATCGGGTCTGTATTCAGGACGTAAGCAGCAGGATACACACGATCTGATGGGAACACATCTCGGGCGAACACTCCTTGAAAGACCATACGTGTTCCTGTGTCATTCTCCAGCACGGTGCGTATCTGGTCTGTATCCATGTTAGGTGGCAAAGTCACACAGGACGTTACGGCTTTTATCGATTTGAATAATGTTGTCAAACTCAGCGTAGCAAATCACATTGATGGTTTTCGGTAAAGGTGTCCCGAAATGCAGTTCCAAGCGTAAGTTGCCTTTCTTGACGAGACTCAGTTGATGATCGTTGTCTAAGGTGGGGTCAGATCGAAACAGAACAATGTGTATCCTTTGCCGAAATCGTCTCGACTGATCATATTTCCCTCATCTTGGTTGATTTGGCCAGTTGCTGTGAAGAGGTTCAGATAGCTCCGGATGTAATTGGCCGTTTCAAAGTTAGGTTGTAAGGGGCGTGCCGGTACCTGTTGGCCATCCACGTGCAGGGCCACGAAATTGATGTTGAACGCTTTTAGGTTGAACGGATTCCTCGAGAGAGTCCCATTATAACTGACGTTCTCCACACAAGCTAGGGTTAAACGCTTGGGCAAATCCCCCAGGAACAGGTTTTCTTGATTGACAATCATATTCCCTTTAGGGACGGAAAAGACCTTGATTCTCCAAGGCTCTGATGTGCCCCAGCTGTACACCTGGGCTCGGTTTCACTTTGCGTACAAACAGACTGGCCTCTTGGATGACAACGTTATACTCGGGGTCCTCACTCGGGGCCATCAAGGCAAACGCAGGCGTTGCGCGCACTAGTCGTATGTTGACAGGTACTCCATTCAAGAGGTATCAGTCCTGCATGAATAAGTCCGCATGCAGACGTCCCATCATATCAACCGAGTGACTCTCTCCTGTGGCATCCACTCTCTCCGCATAGCCGTCATTATCGGGACTCGCTTCCATATTGCCTGGGGTATCTCGGTAGAACAACGGGGCTGTCAAATACGACTTTTTAGCGTCACGCCCATAGGATAATAGTGTTTCGATGTAGGCTCGGTACGGGTACGTGTTTGTTGAGGCGCTCACCAGTTTATCACTGAGGGCTATATCCACTTGCTGGAATAGCGAATGAAGCCAGAGATTCAGTGGACCCACGGGTGCATCTGCTTTGAGGACAGACCCATCTTTATTGGTGATTTTAGCTTTCACATATAGGTACGTATGGGCTAAATCCAGGTAGGTCGTATCTGCGTTGGTGATGGTGAATTCAATGGGGCCTGTGGCTGTAATGCTGGAAAGGGGGAGATGTTCCACCCATTGGCCCTCTTCGGCACTGGTCTGAGTAGGTGGGACGGTCCATAAATCAAATTCACTGTTGGTAGAAGGACACGACTCGGCGTGGATGAAAGCCATGTTTAACAAAAGATATTCTGGGTCTTCGATGTGCGTCGTCGCTGGGTCGGTCGTCGACTGGTGCGTGGTCTCGGTGGTGCAGGTCTTTTATTCCCTACGGTGCGTTGTGCTTTGGCGACCAAGACGCCTCCTGCTTCTTTGGCTCGGTGTTTCAGTGCTTCTTTGGGTGCCGCACCGCCCAAGACATCACCCGCGACTTGCAGTCCACTGCGTACCGCTTGGTTGCCGATCGCTTTGACCCCACGCGTCACCAAGGGGAGGAACGTTTTGACGATGCTCCCGAGTATGTTCCCCAGCCCATGTCCTCGTTGCATGCGTGTACCTGCAAAGACCGGAAAGCTACCCCTGGCCTGTTGGGTATAATAGTCCATATAGCTGCGTGCATCACACTCGTAAGGCACCTTCATTATGCAAAGTGAACCACTCGGACTTGATGGAAATGAAGTGTCAGCACCACTTTCCCACGCTCAAATGCGATCGGTTGACCGGTGTCGTCTCTTATATCGATGACGATGGAGCTAATATCGGTCTGACTGACCGGTAGATAAACGATGTGCCTGAAACTGTGGGTGACTTGAGCTCCATATTTGCCTTTCACCGGGCAGACTCGTAGTAGAGGTACGTTGCTGTCTCCCACAATGTGTGCATCCACCACGTCTGAGTAGATGTACAGGCCATACATACCACCACGCATGTCCATCGGGATGTGGCCTATCTCGCCGGTGGGGCCAGCGTACCCCTGTAGATCGAGACCCAGCATTTGCTGTAGGGTAGGACTGATTTCGAAACTCACGTTGGGGCTGAGAGTGAGACTGGCCTTGTCGTTGTGTGCGTTGTAATCGAAGTCCACATGATTTTTGAAGGGGAAAGTTTTTATGTGTTGTGAAGTATTCGTGACGTCCCGTAGAGACTTATAATGCATCAGACTTTTCCGCCCACCCATGAACTCCTTGGGAGTATCGTATTGACCTTCGGGTAGTTTGAGTCGGGTTTCTTGTCCTTCGTAGGTCACCTCGTACCACACTTCACCATCTCGCACGTTGTACCACGAGTAAGGGTATTGGATATCCACGAGTCCACATTCCCAGCGTCCAGGTAAATGCAACGGTTGTGGTAACTGGGTCACGTACTTGGTCAAGGTGTTGTCAGGAAACACATCAGCCGAGCTGTTACTGGGTAGGGTGAGGTAAAACATGACGACTGAGCTTTCCTGCTGCTGCTGTTGGTCTTAATACTTCTCCCAGCCCTTGGGCGCTAATCGTCGTGATGGTCGCGGTGACTTAGATCTTGGTGGTTGCAGGGGTGGCGTGGTAAAAGGGGTGAAAAAGTAGGTGCCCGCCGTGGTGGTGTTTTGGGGGGAGACTCCGGTTCCCACTCGGTTTCCAAAGAAGGTTGTGGGCCACTCGGGGGTTGCTGGGTCCGCTGCATAAAGGCCCAGCGGTGGGGGTTCCCCACCAATTCTTGTGGCACATGCATGTCTTTCAAGCCTTGAGCGAAGACCTCCCATCCTCGCGGATCCGTGTGCGACCTGCGTTGACGCATCAGGTCATTCACTAAATCCGTCATGTGGGTACCGGGGACCACCTGATTTTGTACCAGTAGTTCACCTTTATCATTCCAAGTCATGTTAGGATTCTGTTTCATTCGTTGTAATACCAGGCCAGCTTGTTTCTTGAACGATGCAGGTACACTCTTCAGGACTTCGTCTTCGACCCACTGTGGGGCTGTGGGTGGTACCCCTGGTAATGGCGGCTGTTGGAGCGGTGCTGAGGTTGGTGGTGGTGGTGGTGCTGCTGCTGGGGTAGAGCGGCTTTTGTATTGGTCCATGAACGTCATGTACCGCTGAAGCGTTTCATTGTACTGTTGTACTTTCTCACTGTCGCTTAACCCCGGTCGTTGTAAGATCTGACCCATCTCTTCATCGAGTGTGTTTATCGTCTTCACCGTAGAGGGTACGGGGTACGGTGATTGGAGGTTTTGAAGGAGCCGAGGTTCGACGAGGACCATTTTTTTCGTGTGGTTCATTGTCGGCCGAACAGTCCACCCAATACTGGACCCAACACGGAAGCCGCCAACGGTGCTAAAATGGCCCCGAGAAAGCCGCCTTGCTGTAACACCTTTTTCTTTTGTGTTTGAGAGACTCGCTTCTGGACTAAGGTTCGCAGACCTGTCTTATGCTTGGCCAACTTCGCCTTCTGAGCCGGAGTCAGTGGTACGTTCCCTTTTAAGATATTGAGCCCAATCTCACACAGACAGCACACGAGAGCAGGGTCTGCGCCGCGTACAATGGTTCGAACCAACTCGGGTGGGGCCGTCTTCAATACACGGAGCGTCGGAGCACGCAGTGCGTCCAGGGTACATCCGTCTCGTCAGGTGCAGTACTTGAGTGGTATCTCTCGGATTTTTGAAGACCACCCGGTAGTGAGCATTTAAGCTGATGTTCCGATGTTCTTTGTTTTTACTGAACAGATTCTGCACAATGTAGATGATGGCTGCCTTTGGTAAACAGTTGGGTGACCCGCGCATCCGTCTCCGCCATGAGATCATCCAGAACCACCAAGGTGTCCGGTTCCAAATCGGCCAGGTTGGGGAGCCCTTCCACGAACGTGATGTGGGGCATTGCTGCATACGCCGCCTGCCATTCTCCGTAACACTACACGACTCGGGCAATGGGTGGAGTAATCATGCTGTCGGCGTGTTCGAGGAGCTTCCTGACGAAGTGCGTTTTGGCGGAACCCGTCGGTCCTGCGATGACGCAGGTGAAGGGATGTTGCCACCGAGGGTCCATGGTTGGAGGTGTATCCGCTGTCGTGGTAACCCACTCTTGTAAATTTGGTACGAGTGAACTGCGGTCGTCGGTGCGTCGAGCTCCGGTACCGTTGTCGATGGGCGTTCACTGTGACTGATGAAATCCAGTGGATTTTCAGACGTAGTGGGTGCACTTGGTGTAGGTGTTGACTCTATATGCTGTAGCCTGTACACGTGATGTGGTGGTGCTGACTGGGCTCGTTTCGGTCACGGGATTGACTGGTGCTATCTGTAGACTCTTTTGACTGGCGGCTGGTGGTTGTGTCTTTGGTGAGGTGAGTAGAGTGCTGAGATAGGCTACGTCGTAAAACACACCTCCGTACAACACACTCAGCAGGGTTAGCAATATCACTACAAAGCCCACTTGTGCTTTGCGCCTTTTGGGCGACGCTGTGTTCAGAGACGGTTGCACTGTGTTCATGGTCGAACGTGGAATGAAGGATGATGGCGGTGGTGTCTGGTTTTATAGTCGTTTCACCTGGTTGGCCGCGACCCATGAATTGAAGGAACTGGACCAGCCTTGCCATTTGACGAAATAAAATTGGATGCCACGTCGACGTTCGGTTTTTACGATGCGTTCCACCGTATAGTAGTCTTGCTTTGTTTTTACGACAGGTTGTAATTCCAGCTCGTAAAACGTCCCTAGCAACGGTTCCCCTTGAAGATCTTCCAGTGCATAGACTCGCTGCTGTCGGGGTAGGCGCCGTTTAATCAGGAAGTGCTCATCGCTCCAGTTGGGCAGGTAACTTTTCTCGAATTTGCCCTTGACTTTACTGATCCGTACAGGGTCCCCGACCATTCGCTGCGATTGTATGGGGTACAAGACACGCCGGACTTGGTCTTCATTGCGTTGGGTCACGGTAATGGAGGCTCTCTGTATACTTCGGTGATAGGCTCGATTGTAACCACTGACAAGTTTCGGGAGAACATCGATGTACCGCCTTTTATTCTTATAGGTGAAATAGTTATACATGCGGCCTTTGAATGTCCCGTTGAACCTTTCCACAACGGAAGCCTTGGTCTCGTTGTAGGTGTGAAAGAAGAAGACCTTCTGTTTCTTGAGAAAGGCTTGGAACGGTCTGTTGAGGAATTCCGTGCCTTCGTCGGTTTGCAAATACAAGGGTTTGCGCCCGGTCTTGAAGATGTCCTTGAACGCCGCTATGAGATTCGCCCCCGTTTTCGTACGGATGGGTATCACCCACGCATACTTTGACAGGATATCGATGCACGTCAAGATATACCGATTCCCATCGTTGTCTTTGGCAAAGGCGCTCATATCGACCAAATCTGCTTGCCATTGGGCATCTAGTCCTCCCACGATGACCCGGTTCCGTAGAAAATGGCGGCGGGCAGCTCGATGTAAGGTATAGGTGTCTTGTTTTTTTAACCAATCTCGAACTTGTGCCCGTTGTATCCCCTGGGGCTTGGCCGCTCGATAGAGAGCCGACAATGCACTATAGGACGCCGGGCTGTCGGGACTGTAGTATAAGTTATCCAACACCTTCTCCCAGCGCTTCATGGTGACAAAATGATAATGGACCCGGTGAGTATGGTTTATTTATAACGAAGTCTGATGTTCGGGTTCTACCACCGTTGTATATATCCTAGGTTGACTGAGTCTAGCCGGATAATCAATGGCATCGTCGTCTGGTTCATTGCTAGACATTTGTTCATTGGGTTCAGCCAGCGCGTCCTCAATAGCACGAGACCATCCCAACTGAACAGCTGACCGCTCGTCCGGTGTAAACAGCTGGTCCACAATAGGCACCACTTTATCCAAGGCCGTCCAAAGATCGGGGTCTAGGGTGAAGCTTTGCGTGGGATTGTGGTAACGCCCCACCCGGGCAAAGAAGGGTCCACAGTGTACGTAGTTGGCGTTCTCGATGTGGATTAGGTCTCCGTCGAGCTCACCGCTCAACACCCGTTTAAATTTGGTCCAGCCATCACGGTGTAGGGTAACGGTAGTCGATACGGTCTCAGGGTCCAACCAGCAAACTTGACGGTCTCCCACGATGGTGACTTTATCCTCATAGACGTGTAATTCCACCTCAGGGGTGAGGGAAAGAACGGCTCGTAGGACTGGTGACATGGTTGACGAAATGCCGAATGACGCACACGCTGACTGTCTCTCGTATTTATAGTGAAGTCCCACTGTCGAGGCCAACGAGCCGTCGGTGGTTCCGGCGTGAGCGCTCGTGGTCCATAGCCCGGGCATCAAGGATGGCTGTCATTGTCCAGTAGTGGTGGGTGATAGCACACACCTCCATCGAGTCCACTCTGTTGAGGACCGCTTCTGTGAACTCTTTTAGGATCTGGCGTCGCCCCTCGTTGTCGTCGCCATCTGCTAACATGGATCGAACCACTGCTCGGTAACCCGTGAGTGAATTAACCACGGTTGCATGCTGTAAAACGCGAGCCGAATAGGGATAGGTATCCGTCATGGCTCTGCAACCGTAGGAATGGAGGTGTGGGATCCAGAGCAGCGTGTTTTATAGACCCTGTCACACATGCGGGGCTGTACGTAGCTCTACGGGATACATGCATTCCATACAGGCGGTGGGAAACCAGGATGTTGAAAGTACATGCATAATGTTGAAGGAAAAATTGGAACTCTTCTGTGTTCGGAGGTAGTTTTAGTGAAACCGGAAGTGACGTCCCACCCACTTGCGCAGAACCCACACCATCAAACCTCAACCATGGACCCATATGGGGTTGAGTACACCAAACACACGCCCATGTGTATATTTCTATACTACGACCAGGCTGCGCATGCGCAGACTCTTGAACACGGACGACACACTAGCCCAGGCGGCTGCCCGTTCACGAGAGCTATAAAATAAGACCTCATACGACTCCATCGGACCCATAGTAGACAACCTAGACCCGAAAACGTCTATTTCCATACCCTTTTCCCACAATTCCCTGAATGTCAAAATGTCAAACACGGACCAGACGGTAGTCCAGGCGGATGCTCCCTCACATAGGCTTCACATGGATACCTCACTCGACCCAATCGGTCCACTAGGGGCTCCCCTAAATCCCAAAACGTCTATTTTCATACACTTGGTCTACTGCGCATGCGCAGAATGACGTCAGTTCACCCCGTCGGATGCGCCTTCACGACTGCTTCACATGGATACCTCATACGACTCCATAGGACCCATAGTGGCCCATGTGGACCCCAAAACGTCTATTTCCATACCCTTTTCCCACAAATCCCTGTCTGCGCATGCGCAGACTGTTGACAAACGCCGAGACACTAGCCCAGACGGATGCCCCCTCATGTGCGCTTCACATTGATACCTCATACGACTACATAGGACCAATAGTGGCCCACCTCGACCCCAAAACGTATATTTCCATACCCTTGGTCTACCGCGCATGCGCAGAATGACGACATTCCAACCCCATCGGATGCCCCTTCACGAATGCTTCACATGGATACCTTACTTGACCCAATCGGCCCACTAGGGGCTTACCTAGATTCCAAAACGTCGATCTCCATACCCTTTTCCCACAATTCACTGTCTGCGCATGCGCAGAATGTTGACAGCGGCCGAGACACTAGTCCAGCGGGATGCCCCCTCACATAGGCTTCACATTGATACCTCACTTGACCCCATCGGACCAATAGGGGCTTACCTAGATCCCAAAACGCCTATCTCCATACCTTTTCCCACAATTCCCTGTCTGCGCATGCGCAGAATGCCGATATTCCAACCCCACACCCAGCCGTCGGATGCCCCCTCATGTGTGCTTCACATTGATACCTCACTCGACCCCATCGGACCAATAGTGGCTCCCCTAGATCCCAAAACGTCTATTTCCATATATAGCTATATATATGTTAGGGGTTGATCAGATTTGATGTTTCATCTCCCTTCTGTTTGATTGTTGGGGTTTATCTCCCTTCTATTGTTCTGATTGAAGCGCAGTACTGTATTGCTGCCGGATATGTGGTTTGCTATTTTTGTATCTCTATGTCTTGTACAAGATTAAGAGAATAAAATTCAATTCAATTCAATTCAATTCATACCCTTGTCTACCGCGCATGCACAGAATGACGCTATTTCAACCCCACACCCAGCCCATCAGATGCCCCTTCACGAAGGCTTCACATGGATACCTCATACGACCCAATCGGACCATGCAGCGTATTTGAAGTCTGGGGACTACTTTTTCTCCGCGGAGGCGACCGCATCACCGCCAGATATGACCGCATCACCGCGGAGTAATACAAGGTCAAAGGTTAACCGAACTATAGTGGTCAAAACTTGGCACACAGCCAATGCTGATGCAATCCATAACATGTCAGTACATAGTCTAGTTAGTACATGCCTTGAGCTGGTGGCGCCCCCTGTCGGATTCTTTAGGGAAATCACTAGTTACCCCTCAAGTTTAAGTGCAAAGAGGTCAATGTTACCTTTTTTCACGGGACTGTACTACTGACACACCAGGAGAGTGGGTATGTTTATAGACATGTTTTTGTATTGCAGTGATCTATTTAATGCTGTCAGAAAATTAGATAAATAACTGATGTAAAAACTGATGCTCACAGCACTCTTTCGCCAATTGTGTACCTTTGTGCCACACTGCGTCTTCCCGTATGTTTTGTAGATATTTTGAAACGATCCCCCATTACAATTTTAAACCACTTTGCACGTTTGACAAAACAATATACAGCTACGACGTCAAATGACTCTGAATGTCTAAATCACGGAACTAGATTATTTTTGGTGGCTGACATCCGAGAAATCCGTCCTCTAATGCAGTAGTTAGTGTTTTTTTACCTAATATCCTATGGTGAATGACGCTCGTTATATTGAGGATTTAAAAGATAATCTCACCAAATCTTTGCCGAAGTATTTGACCGATGACTAAATTCGACGTAAGAACCATTTTTGGCTATTTACCAACGAAGTATTTCACCCAGAAAAAAACTTTTGACATAGTTTTCAGTGCGTTTGACGCAATTTAATTGTATTTTTGAGATGGCCCCTCTGTGACGTCACAGATCAATGACGTCATAATACTTTTTGATATTAGACGATTGAAGAACCTCTGCGCCATCAATTGACACCAACCATTTTGCCATATTGCTGGTACGAGTTGAGATATTATAGTCATTTTAATACGTATACTCCCATTTTAAAAGTAGAAAGATGCAATCCAATTGTTCTTGTATTTTCTAATTTTTTCAACATACGGCAATACTTTTCACCACCACATCCTACCTCATCTGAAAGAAGAGAGTCCAAGCTTTCAAATGATATATAGTTTGCCTCTGTGTACGGGGGGTGCATTTTACTCCTAAAGTAAGGCGTTTTTTGCCAATCGCCGCTCGTCTATATACTGTGAAGTCATGTGACTGTGTCAGTATGTCGGCACCTCTTCCCACTTCCCTTATATGTGTTGTAATTGAACTGTTTTATAGATAAAGTGCGTCTTACCTGAGCCCGTCCGTTCCGCAATGGGGCAGGTGAAGGGATATTGCCACCGACGGTCCATAGTTGAAGGTGTAACAGCTGAGTGAGACAGGGTCGACCTTGTCGGAGCACTGGTGTGCGCGATTAGCCTTGGTACCGTTATCGGTGTGTTAGTGCATTCAACGTATGTGGTCGTATACGGCTGATATTCAGGCGTAGATGTTGCTGCAATACTTGATGTGGGGCCCAGTTTGCACTGGCGGCTGTGGTTTCCTGGTTGTAAAGCCGTTTTACCTGGTTGGCCAGGACTAAAGAATTGAACGAACTCAGCCAGCCTCCCCATCTCACCAGGTGCAACGTCGTTGTTCGTTTTTTTTTGGATGTTCCACGGTGTAGGATTCTGACGCTCTTTTCAACACGAGTTGCATTTCATTCTCGTAAAACATCCCATCCAGTGAGGATACGCAGCATTCGAACATGAAGTATTCATCGCTCCAGTTGGAGAGGTATCTCTTCTCGAACTTGCCCTTCAGTTTACTGATCCGTACACGGTCCCGATCTTGAACACCTCCTTCGGTCGTGGACGTGGTCGCATGGGGTAGAAAACTTCACTGACTTTGGTTTGGTTACGCTTGGTGACGTCGAGGGGTGATCTCTGAATATTCTGGTGATAGGCTCAACACTAATCCTCGAAAGTGTGGGAAGGGTCTGTTGAGGAATTCGGTGCTGTCGTCGGTTTGCAAATACAACGGCTTCCTTCCCGTCTTGAGGATGCACTTGAGCACAGCCACGATATTCTCCCCGGTTTCCGTCCGGATGGGGACGACCCACGAATATTTCGACAGGATTTCAATGATCACCAAGATACACCGATTACCATCTCCATTAACATCAGAGGAGTTGTTTGAGCTGATCTGTCATCACAGCACCCGAGCTAGCGTATCTAATTCCGCTTAAGCCGGTGCTAGGGGCCGTGAACAGCTGCAATAAAAGCGCGGCTGAGATACTAAGGCTACGTCCGAGAATCCACCAAATTCTCGGGTCTGAACGTAGGTGCCGAGGGATGCTTTCCTGTAGAGTCATATTGTTTGCTTTTTAGTCGCCAGACGTCGTCAATTTTTCCCACCTCTTGCATTACAAGCGTCTAATCCGTCATCCATAATTCAGCCGTCGTCCATTAGAGAATATCCGCGTCCATAATACAAAGACCTATTCCATATTCCATATAAGTGTATTATCACCAAATTCAAAAAGACAACCATAGTATACATAAACATAGGCTTGTTTCCTGCAAGAGAGAAGCGGTCAACAGTTTTCAATGATGCCGGCAAGACATCATGATGTTCCAAAAATATCAAATCCGTATCGCTGATCAGTATTCTTAATCCATAATATTCGTTGTAAAGTCGTCATCTAAAGAATGATGTATCTCAGTCACGCTTTGATTGTGACAGTTCATATGAGTACCATGAGGATCTTGAAGTACATGGGTTCATATGGCCCTTAGCCCCGGGTTAAGCGGAATTAGACACAAGTTACGAAACGTAGCGCCATAGATCTTGCACGCTACGTTCGTGTTTTTTTATCAGCATGCGATATGTATCGCCAAATTTGAGAAACTTTGAGTGGAGGCGTTTGGTGGAATAGCCCTGTTTTATAAGTTTCTGTAACAATGTTTTGTGACGTTGATTAAAATCGTCACATTTAACACAGGATCTAGCAAATGCTACTAAGCGAGATATGTATATGCCATATGCATATCGCTCCAATGTCCATATCTTGTGGAACACCCAGCCGCAATGAGGTCCCCGACATCTCGGCAGACGAGAAGTAGACGGAGAACCCGGCGTCCTCGGAGACTGACAGATTACGATGTTGGACTACCGCATGATCCCCTGATTTCATCGGCTGTTGAAATTGAATTGCCCCATTCGGAAGAGCAGATGGCCTTGCCGGAGACGTGGATTCCTCCACAGACGACTCGCGAACGACGTATCCAGCGACAAAGGCGCTATAATGACTACGTCCTAGCCTGTCGGTGACAGGAAATGCACGACCCTGCGGTCGGAGAAATGCAGTTGGTGACCGGGATTGTCGCGGAATGACCTGTGGTGCAGGGTCGCCCTGCAAGTACCCCTGTGGGCCGGGCAAACGGGCCAGCCAATCCAGAAGAGGCTTCACAGCCGCGGAAACATGATGAGCAAACTCTAGCCAAGACTAAGCTGCGGCCTCCTGTGGACCTGATGTCCATTCTACTTGAAGACGACTTGGTCAGAAAGTCAAGAGGAACGTCGCTCCTTAATTTTTCTGTATATACGCTGTATATATGTTCTGTTTTACCCACCCGTGCTGCTGGAAGCTACGTTTACTATCTTGACCTGTTTCGACCGTATTGCGCAGTCGTGCGAGTTTAGCTCTGGATATTATATTGTTCGTAATAGCTGCAGTTGGTGGGGAACTGTGGTATTGACTTCGGCCGATATTATTTTCCTGTGAAGAGGCTGTAGTTAGACTAAATTAATCATAAATCCTACATAAACAATTACCCATGCACACATTTATTTATACACGTAACTCAGCGGCTTAAGTCTAGGGGTTGAAATACATTCACGCTTACACCCCCAAGTCACAGGCATAATTACAACACATATAAGAGAAGTGGGAAGAGGTGCCGACATACTGACTGCGTCACATGACTTCACAGAATAGTCTTCTGGTTAACCTATTCTAAAGCACATACCAAGAATCTAACGATTCGGGATATGTGTTGTATCTCAGGTACGCTTTTATTGTACCTGTTCATGTGGCAACTTTGATGATATGACCACACGGCCCCTAGCACCGGCATAAGCGGTATTAGATACAAATCTAGAGAGCTATGATGGAAATGCTCAGACAACTCGTATACTGGTAATTGGTGAGCTGTTTCGCTGTGACAACTCGTACATTGGAGATTGGTGAGCTGTATCGTCGTCAGATGTAAATGACGGAATTTAACACAAAAGACTAGTCTGTAATGCCGCCCGATGTTTAATTCCAGCATCAACTTCCCAGCCAAGTGCCAACATATATCAAAGACCAAAAGGTTCGTACAGGGGGCGGGCCTCGGGGACGAAACGTCCACCAGCAGTAACTTTCGCCAAGGTTATGGGAAAATTTCATAATACATATAAGCAGAAGGGAAGAAAGCGACATACTGGATCATGCCTACATGACTTGCCAGAATAGTCTTCTTGGTTAACTATTCTAAAGTTATTGCTACCAAGAATCTAACGATTCGTGATATGCTTGTATCTCAGGTACGCTTTTATTGTACCTGTTCGTAAGTAACTTGGATGATATGGACCACATTTAGCCCCTTAGCACCGGCATAAGTGCAAATAGACACAATCTGTAGAGAGCTAAGATGAAACGTCTGACAACTCCGTATATCAATTTAGTGAGTTGTTCTCGGCTGCATAACTCGTACATTGAGATTTGAAGTAGAGCCAAATGTCGTCAGATGTAAATGACGGCATTTAACACAAAAGACTAGTCTGTAATGCCCGATGTCGACCCAGCATCAACTTCCCACAAATGCCAACATATATCAAAGACCAAAAGGTCTGCACAGGGGGCGGGCCTCGGGGACGAAACGTCCACCAGCAGAATCTCGCCATATACAGGAAAAAATTACAATACATATAAGGGAAGTGGGAAGAGGTGCCGACATACTGACTGCGTCACATGACTTCACAGAATAGTCTTCTGGTTAACCTATTCTAAAGCACATACCAAGAATCTAACGATTCGTGATATGTGTTGTATCTCAGGTACGCTTTTATTGTACCTGTTCATGTGGCAACTTGGATGATATGACCACACGGCCCCTAGCACCGGCATAAGCGGTATTAGATACAAATCTAGAGAACTATGATGGAAATGCTCTGACAACTCGTATACTGGTAATTGGTGAGCTGTTTCGCTGTGACAACTCGTACATTGGAGATTGGTGCATAAGGCTAGGGCTTGATATCCATACATATTACCAATACTGGGTGACCGCGGCTTAAGGCTAGGGCTTTTCCATTCACACACCCAGTCTCCCATAACCTTGTATATACGTTATATAATTCACTGCCAACCATACATTAATATTTTTCATATAGTAGTGGGAAAAGAGGGCTCATAGATCAGGTGCCTACCCATCCACCGTATGTTATCGATGTCCGTATAGCCAGATTCTGTGTGGACTGTATAGTCGTGAACTCTAGCCTTGACGATTCGTCCTTTGAGGCAGGCCGTGGAGTGAGTCGCTGCTGAGCCGTGTCGCTGAAGCCTGGGTGTCTATTCCTACAAGGACCGTCTACGGAGAACAGGCCCATGAGGCCGGTGCCGTAGAAGCCTTTGTACTGTGAGAGTTCTGTGGTGCCCAGGCCGTACGTATCCATTGACAGTTATACCAACACTTGGGTGGGGGTGGGGGGGCAGGTCGTGTAAGACGAAACACGACGAAGACGAGAAGTACATACAGCCCGGGAGTGGAAGAAGACTGGTTAAATGTAACTATAAAAGTACAGGTAAACATTATTTGTAGACCAGGAATCTTTCAGCGACTGTACGCTACCGCGATCTGGATCCTGTATACCTGCTCATTGAATTATATGAATATTGTATCCATTTGCTTTGGTTGTCATTCCAGATCTTCCTTTCCTACCTCCTTGATCCAGACAAGGTGACCGGTTGAATCGAACTCCCTCGTTGGACACGGTCAGTGCGCGAGTGCTTTCACGGTGGCCTGTCAGTTTCTCTCTGGGCCCGCCGACGATCCCGATGGATATAGTGGACATTACGTACTCTCTTGAGATCAAAAAATCCCCGGTAAACTTTTCATGGGCATGTTTGTGTTTTCAGGTAGGAGGTCGGTGCCGGGACAGTGATAGTGATAATTAAGCCAGTGAACGGTGTTCATATCCGAGAAAGTGACTAAGATCAGTTTTAATGAACAGAAACAGTGTGATTATGAAAAGTTTTTAATGACCAGTTCTAAGAACAATCCAATTCGGAGGGCGGTTTATTTCGCGGATAAATTAGGCCTACTCGAATACGCCGGAAAAGGTAATCAACAGATGATAACAGCCGATATCTATCGGATTTTGAATCTGTTTAGTTATTATTGATCCCAAAGAGATACCACTTCAGAATTGTATAGTTTGTGAAAATTTCCTTGTAATTCCGTGGTTAAAAGTTTACCGAAATAAATGGTGTCGATTTGCCGGGAATTTTCGACGATGTACCGGTCGACTGAAAAGCAAGGTTTTGCTCATTTTCTGAAAAAATGCATCCATACAAGAACAAAACTAAATCGCATATATTTCGAGGGCGGTTTATTTCGCGGATAAATTAGGCCTACTCGAATACGCCGGAAAAGGTAATCAACAGATGATAACAGCCGATATCTATCGGATTTTGAATCTGTTTAGTTATTATTGATCCCAAAGAGATACCACTTCAGAATTGTATAGTTTGTGAAAATTTCCTTGTAATTCCATGGTTAAAAGCTTACCGGAATAAATGGTGTCGATTTGCCGGGAATTTTCGACGATGTACCGGTCGACTGAAAAGCAAGGTTTTGCTCATTTTCTGAAAAAATGCATCCATACAAGAACAAAACTAAATCGCATATATTTCATCTCGAGTGAATCATAAAAATATAAATATCATTTCTGTATCCTCAGCCCGTTTTTCTTGCAATGTTTACCGAAAAACGTGTAACAAGATTTGCCGGAAATTCTGCTAAAAATCGCCGATGGGGTGTTAGAAACGTAAGTAGTATAGTATGCGTTAATTCGCGCGTAATCCGATACCCTTGATCTAATTACCCCAGGGGGGCAGTTAGAGGTATCAAATTACGCTCGTAATGTGATATGGGTATTGAGCAAGTATTGGACTAATAATATGTTGGAATATGAAACTCGTATTCGAATTATGAGAGGGGAAAGGACAGGGGGTATAAATTGTTTGAACCAGAATGTAAACATGAATATTCATAGAATTGACGTCACACATGACCTACAAGTATGTAGGGAAAACCCCGGGGTTAATAATCCCAACCATATGTATGCACACGAGCGTGTCTGGGCTTGTGTACAGAGAGGTCAAAGTATAGTGACCTGGTTTTCCCCGACTCGTCTTACATCAGGCCAGCCACGGCTTAAAGCGAGAGTCTGGGTTACAACTAAAAACGCGTATTCCTATCGAGCGCGGTTGTATTTGCTTCGCCAGCAAGTAAATGATGTCACCATGTGTTTTTACTCTTGGCTCTCACGGTGAAAGAAGTTCATAGTTCCCTTTAGTATAGCTTTCAACGTGTCTGTGTTGGATGCATGCTATGTATTGACTTATATTTTTACTATGTCAATTAAGGTCGCCCATGTGGCCACTTTACAGGGCTAAGCAGTTATATTTAATGTGCATAAACGTGAACTATTTACAGAAATATAGGTCGGGGTATAACATGCTGTATTTTTCGGCCTCAATAAGCTCAACATGTGCTTTTACTATATCTTTTGTGCAGTGAAAGGGACTAGGGACGTGTTCCAGCCAGTAGTAAGACATGAATATTAAAAGTGCCTGACGTCGCAGACATACGTCTGGACATGAAAATGTTACATCAGATAAAGAAATATAACTCCACTTTTCTTGTAAAAAGTAATGTTCTCTCTATTTATATATACATACACTCTAAGGCTTACACAAGAGATATGGTTCACGCTATACAGTCCACTGTCCTCAAATGGGGTCAACATACGCTGATTTAGGCTGTAGCATATAGCTTTCAACGCGTCTTTGGTCGCACTGTACACGACCAATATGTGGACTATTTCATCTATACTTTGAATACATGTTACACGTCACTCTGTTTATTCTGTCCAGGGTATAGCCTGTGTTACCATTAGTGTATTTTGTGTTGGTCCCAGGTTTGGGTGTATATCACTGCACATATACAAAAACGTTGAGGTGTAGCATTTTAGCACATCATGCTGCAAAGTTGCTGTGTCATTGCTATAAAAAGCAATTCTCCGTCCCCAGCATTTTACATTCGAATTGTCGATATTTCGGTAACTCGCAGAGTGTCGATACAACATAAAATATTGACAGATTGTAAACAATCCAAGTAAAAACAAGAGAGCAGAAATCAGCCGACCTCTCGTGACCGTCTTGTTATCCGTTCAGAGTACACAGAAAACTGATATTATACTGCCACATTAACAGACTCACGAGAGCTTTACCATGTTAATATTGGTTTATGGTCATATCCACACAGTAAAAATTACCTCTCGAAATAAAAACATTGTTCCATTACATAACAACAATATCATTTTATTCAAGTTTATATATACAAAATTCAGGTTGAAAACCGGTGGTGTCAGAACTCATAATCAAAGGCCATTGATATGAAATATTTCAGAATATGAACATCCACTATACTCTGTAAAATGTGAAATTCACATCGTTAAGGAGAGATGTGGTGTACAGATAAATAACATGGGCAGAGTGAAGGAAAGCACTAATAAGCCGGGGTAAGTAATATTATTATACTCGATAATGCCGCAACGTGTCATATGCAACGCTTGTTCGACCATAAGACTGTAGTACGAGAGTATATTGACGCTGTGAGACGGTCAAAATACGTAACAGTTCATAGGTATACGGGTTAAAATGTTCCCGGCTGTGGGTACGTGTCGGTAGGCTCTTGGAATTCTTTGACATCATCCGAAAATGGCTCTATGGTGTCCGGGAGTAATTTCTCGAACGTCTTCTTGCGCATGCTCACGGAAACTTCCCAGGCCTCCGAAGTTGTGAACTCTAATTCTTTTTGCAGGTATAGTGTGGTATTTTTGACTTTCTTGTGAACATTGTCCTGGCGCAGCTCGTTCATGACTTTGACTTGTTTCAAATAAAGGTCCGTCAAAGTTTGCGCGATCTCTGGGCGCATGAATTTATAGGCTGCCTGTAAATCCCCAAGTTCTTCCCATTTTTGTTCTATCTTGTCTCTGTGCATGTCGATGGCTTTGTTCACCGCGATGTCCCAAAAGCTGTTGTCATCCTCGGATACGTCTTCCTCATTGTCGTCATCATCGACGTCATCGTCAGTATCATCGCTGGGTGGGTCGCTGGAGACGTCCTCGTCTGCACTGTCGCTGGGTGCATCGCTGGAAACGTCATCTAGTACATCCAAGTCTCTCGAAGACATAGCGCATGAAAAGTGGCCTGTCAGTCCGTTCAGGTGGGTATCGTTCTGTCGAATGACGGTTATCGTGAGTCCAACGAGTGTTTATTCTCAATTATTCGTTCGAACACGTGTTTCTTTTGAGCGATAGCTATACCGTACGCGTCCTCCCAACTTATGTTGGGAGTTTTCAATCCACAGGCTGTTCGTTCGATATTCATATGAATCGGCTCATTGACCAGATATTTCATACCCGCGACTAGTTTTAAGTATTGTCTTCGTAAACCGAATTTTCCTTCGCCACGCCCATCAGGTCATCGAGTACGATTATATTGACCTGGGCGGAATCAAAGTAATACGGTTCGTCTATGTCATGAGGAATTCCTGGAACGAAGCTCACGTTGCTTAATCCCGTATTCTCGTACGCGCTCTGCCATTGGCTATAGCACCATACAACCCGCGTCGGAGCTGGGATTGCCACACCTTCCTCTAAGAATTTCATCACCCAGGACGTTTTTCCGCATGAGGACGGACCGCTCACCGTCATCGTATAGGGATGGCTCAATACTCTCGTCTGACATCTCGATCCTTCTTGACATTCAACTTGTACGTTATCAGGACTTCTTTGCGCGGGTTGACATTCGTCTGCGGTATTTTTATGCAGAGAAAGTAAATGTCTACGAAGATTGAACGGGCTGGACAATAACTTTGAACACAATTGACATGCGTAAGCCATGGCTCTCCTCTTGTGCGACACTCGTCGTATAATGAAGGCTCACATATGTATGTAGTGTTTATATGCAAGAGCTCGGAGGTGTGGGATGGGGCAGTGGGGAGAGCTCTGGAATGCAGCGGTGGGGAGAGCTCGGAGCTCGGGATGGCGTAGGAGCTCGGAGCTCGGGAGGGGGGAGCTCGGAGCTCGGGAGGGAGGGAGCTCGGAGCTCGGGAGGGAGGGAGGAGCTCGAGCTGGGGAGGGAGGTGCTCGGGCTCGGGAGGGAGGAGCTCGGGCTCGGGGAGGGAAGGAGCTCGGAGCTCGAGAGGGAGGGAGGGTGCTCGGAGCTCGGGAGGGAGGGTGCTCGGAGCTCGGGAGGGAGGGAGCTCGGAGGTCGGGAGGGAGGGAGCTCGGAGCTCGAGAGGGAGGGAGGGGGCTCGGAGTTCGAGAGCTCGGGGCTCGGAGCTCGGGAGCTCGGAGCTCGGGAGGGAGGGAGCTCGGAGCTCGCTCGCGAGGAAGGAGCTCGAGCTGGAGAGATAATAACGAGCACATAAAAGACAACGCTATGATATACATTGGCATTATTTATATATACACTACACGGAGTACAAGTTGAACTTCAAGAAGGATCGAGATGTCAGACGAGAGTATTGAACCATCCCTATACGATGACGGTGAGCGGTCCGTCCTCATGCGGAAAAAGGTCCTGGGTGATGAAATTCTTAGAGGAAGGTGTGGCAACCCCAGCTCCGACGCGGGTTGTATGGTGCTATAGTCAATGGCAGAGCGCGTACGAGAATACGGGATTAAGCAACGTGAGCTTCGTTCCAGGAATTCCTCATGACATAGACGAACCGTATTACTTTGATTCCGCCCAGGTCAATATAATCGTACTCGATGACCTGATGGGCGTGGCGAAGGAAAATTCGGTTTACGAAGACAATACTTAAAACTAGTCGCGGGTATGAAATATCTGGTCAATGAGCCGATTCATATGAATATCGAACGAACAGCCTGTGGATTGAAAACTCCCAACATAAGTTGGGAGGACGCGTACGGTATAGCTATCGCTCAAAAGAAACACGTGTTCGAACGAATAATTGAGAATAAACACTCGTTGGACTCACGATAGTCGTCATTCGACAGAACGATACCCACCTGAACGGACTGACAGGCCACTTTTCATGCGCTATGTCTTCGAGAGACTTGGATGTACTAGATGACGTTTCCAGCGATGCACCCAGCGACAGTGCAGACGAGGACGTCTCCAGCGACCCACCCAGCGATGATACTGACGATGACGTCGATGATGACGACAATGAGGAAGACGTATCTGAGGATGACAACAGCTTTTGGGACATCGCGGTGAAGAAAGCCATCGACATGCACAGAGACAAGATAGAACAAAAATGGGAAGAACTTGGGGATTTCCAGGCAGCCTATAAATTCATGCGCCCAGAGATAGCGCAAACTTTGACGGACCTTTATTTGAAACAAGTCAAAGTCATGAACGAACTGCGCCAGGACAATGTTCACAAGAAAGTCAAAAATACCACACAATACCTGCAAAAGGAATTAGAGTTCACAACTTCGGAGGCCTGGGAAGTTTCCGTGAGCATGCGCAAGAAGACGTTCGAGAAATTACTCCCGGACACCATAGAGCCATTTTCGGATGATGTCAAAGAATTCCAAGACCCTACCGACACGTACCCACAGCCGGGAACATTTTAACCCGTATACCTATGAACTGTTACGTATTTTGACCGTCTCACAGCGTCAATATACACTCGTAGTCTTATGGTCGAACAAGCGTTCCATATGACGTGTTGCGGCATTATCGAGTATAATAATATTACTTACCCTGCCTTATTAGTGCTTTCCTTCACTCTGCCCATGTTATTTATCTGTTCACCACATCTCTCCTTAACGATGTGAATTTCACATTTTACAGAGTATAGTGGATGTTCATATTCTGAAATATTTCATATCAATGGCCTTTGATTATGAGTTCTGACACCACCGGTTTTCAACCTGAATTTTGTATATATAAACTTGAATAAAATGATATTGTTGTTATGTAATGGAACAATGTTTTTATTTCGAGAGGTAATTTTTACTGTGTGGATATGACCATAAACCAATATTAACATGGTAAAGCTCTCGTGAGTCTGTTAATGTGGCAGTATAATATCAGTTTTCTGTGTACTCTGAACGGATAACAAGACGGTCACGAGAGGTCGGCTGATTTCTGCTCTCTTGTTTTTACTTGGATTGTTTACAATCTGTCAATATTTTATGTTGTATCGACACTGCGAGTTACCGAAATATCGACAATTCGAATGTAAAATGCTGGGGACGGAGAATTGCTTTTTATAGCAATGACACAGCAACTTTGCAGCATGATGTGCTAAAATGCTACACCTCAACGTTTTTGTATATGTGCAGTGATATACACCCAAACCTGGGACCAACACAAAATACACTAATGGTAACACAGGCTATACCCTGGACAGAATAAACAGAGTGACGTGCTTAACATGTATTCAAAGTATAGATGAAATAGTCCACATATTGGTCGTGTACAGTGCGACCAAAGACGCGTTAAGCTATATGCTACAGCCTAAATCAGCGTATGTTGACCCCATTTGAGGACAGTGGACTGTATAGCGTGAACCATATCCCTTGTGTAAGCCTTAGAGTGTATGTATATATAAATAGAGAGAACATTACTTTTTACAAGAAA
>JAVTVY010017742.1:0-63807 GCA_036873755.1 Hanleya hanleyi | reverse complement strand
TTTTCTTGACGAAATAGAAATGAACGCGAATCTATATTCTACAAAACATTTTTTCTTGACGAAATAGAAATGAACGCCAATCTATATTCTACAAAACACTAGAAAATATTAGCGTAGGTGAATTTTTTTAGACTCATTTTAGACTGTTTTGTGCTTTCATCGAAAGTGAAAACACATCTCGAAAAGTGTGCAGCAGTGTCGATATAAATCTTCAACCTAGATGTAAAAATAGATACCGTGGCATAAATTAGAGAGAGCATTTCAGTACACCTCAAAAAAATGAAACCTGGACGGGTATCCTTCATCTCGAGGGTCGCAAGTTCGATTCTTGCTTTCATTATGTGAGTATGTGCTGGACATGTGATCTTTAAATTTTATTATCATCAATACACCTAAACGGTATAGTTCAACCCCACCCCCAGCCCAACCGATGCCCCCTCCCCTAAGCTTCACTTTGATACCTCACTCGACCCCATCGGACCATTTTATCTAGGGACTACTTTTTCTCCGCGGAGGCGACCGCATCACCGCCAGACATGACCTCATCCCCGCGATACCACAGCCGCCATCTTAAACCCACCACCCACCCACCACCACCACAGCCGCCATCTTAAACCCACCACCCACCCACCACCACCACAGCCGCCATCTTAAACCCACCACCCACCCACCACCACCACAGCCGCCATCTTAAACCCACCACCCACCCACCACCACCACAGCCGCCATCTTAAACCCACCACCCAGCCACCACCACCACAGCCGCCATCTTAAACCCACCACCCACCCACCACCACCACAGCCGCCATCTTAAACCCACCACCCACCCACCACCACCACAGCCGCCATCTTAAACCCACCACCCACCCACCACCACCACAGCCGCCATCTTAAACCCACCACCCACCCACCACCACCACAGCCGCCATCTTAAACCCACCACCCACCCACCACCACCACACATGACCCCATGTGACACAATACTCGGTTCTGATTGGCTGTCGCGTGACGTCACAGATGTCATATGCAAATTTCTGAGGTCAATGGACATGTAAATACGCTTTGTATACTACTAACCGGGTTAGGTTCATTGACCAAAATTTGAAAACTTTTCATCCATCTAGTTAATCAGACACCTATGGGAAATGAGTCGCATCGGTCCAGATTTTACGAAGTTTTGCCCCTTTCCGGATGTATAATAATCTCTGATTTTGTGATATGGGCCGATGCGACTCAATTTCGATAGACATATGACCTTTAGCTAGATGAATAAGTTTCGGAATTGTGGTCACTGTACCTCGCTCAAGACTAAACCTAGCCCATATT
The DNA here is from genome assembly GCA_036873755.1 of Hanleya hanleyi. Lineage (NCBI taxonomy): Eukaryota > Metazoa > Mollusca > Polyplacophora > Lepidopleurida > Hanleyidae > Hanleya > Hanleya hanleyi. The sequence goes on along the minus strand of JAVTVY010017742.1, from coordinate 62,481 downwards.
TGGTTTAGGGGTAAACAACCGACAGCTGAAACTCCAGAGCCTACTTTAGAGCCATCTTGCATGAAAACCATTTTCTGGTAGAGCTTGAACGCAAGATGTATGGTAGAAAGTTTCAGCTCCCTAGCCCCAGGAATAAGAAAAATATCTTGGGATCGCATAGGATACCATGCTTTCTATATTACAATGGCGGCCATCTTCGATTTGGTGTCCATCTTGGATAAAATTTTGGTGGGTCCCATTTGCTTTTGTTCAGAAGGTTGAGGACGGTCATCATGCCAAAGGAGGTGTTCGGTTTGACCGTAATTTTTCCCTTAGTGTGTTGCGTTCATAAACCGAAAATATAATTTCCTCGTTTACTTCAAAAGTTATTAGCTTGAGAGAGAAAATACTGAATTTTCATGTTCCCTATTTTCACCGAGAAGAGATTCGTCAAAAAAATATTACGAGAATTAGAAAATAAGCATTTGTTTGTTTACAATTTTTGGCGATATTCTTGAAGGGAATTTCCTTCATATATAAAATATGACACCTTTAACCAAACGAGTCTTCGATATCGAAATGCGGTGGGTTTGATCCAAAATGATACTGAAAAATCGTTTTGGTTAAAGGCGTCATATTTTCATAATATTGAGATATGTCAGAACGCTTGTAATGCTCTGAAAGGGTGTAGTTCTCCGCCATTCGGCACATGATTCCTCAAGTTGATAATTGTAACTGCTGCTTGGCCGAATGGTTACAGTGTCGGACTACACTCTTAAAACACTAATGTTAGATTTAACATCTAAAGTGTTGGAGGAGGGAAAGCACTTAGAAAGTGTTGTATTCACCACTTTTAAGTGCTGGATACAACAGCTTAAAATGTTGTATTTAACACTTATATGTTATAAATACAACACTTTATAAATGCTTTCCCTCCTCCAACACTTTAGATGTTAAATCTAACATTAGCGTTTTAAGAGAGTACAGATTAAAAGAAAACGAACATTTTGGTTCGAATCCCCAATTTCCTGAAAAAAATATTTTCATTTTTTCCTTTTTTTCTCCCATCTTCATTTTGGACTTAAAGTGCAATAGTGACGTGAAATAAAGACAGCGAACCCCTAACGCGCATAATCCCATATTTTATTATAATTCGTGAATAGAATTGCACACAACTCCACACACACAGTCAGACCACTTGTTCAGTATTTGAATATTCTGACGATCCAGCAGAGCAAAAAATTAATTGTTACACATATATACTTTCTATATGAGTGTACTGCGTCTAAGGGCAGCGGAAAGTTGTAACTATAATTGAAATATAATAAGATTAAACTTGTCTTATATCGAGGCCTTTATTAAGGAAATGACCCTCAACAAGTGGTGACGCTTGCTTCTCCAACTGATTATGCATGTGGCAATAGGTTTTTTTTGCAGTTACTTCCTTGATTATTGCTCGCTGAACTTTTGGCAGTGATTTTTCAGTTTTCGAGTCGGTTTATATATTCTTCGTAAATATCTGCATGGGTCGTTCATGAAAATACTAATGGCAACTGTATGAGAATATGAACCAGAATTTCCCATTAGACTGACCTCGCCTATCTGACAAAGTGTTGGGGAATACCTGAGCATTACGTCACAATTTACCCGCCGGCTCGGAGCGAGACAATAGAGCGGCAGAGAGCGACTATGAAGGGGAAAATATCCATCTAAAGCGAACACCTCCTTTCATGCTTTATCTCGAAGTTCAGAATGTATTGACCATATTGCCATTCTCGCTTTGCCAGAGCAAAAAATAGTCAATTTTAGTTCGCCGAAAGCAAAATTGATGCCTACAGCGAAGTTGCAGGTCACGGAATAAATTATGCAAATGTCGATTTACTTGGAAATCAGAAGAACCCGGTGAAGCACACGTACAGCAAGGACAAAGACAAAACATGGCGGACAAGGCGACTGATGATGAAAACAATGCTGTGGCGGTAAATATGGAGGCTATTGAAAAGAATGTCCAGGGCTTGAGCAGACAGACTAACAAATCACATTAGAGATTGAATCCAGGGTCTTCGGTATGAAAGGGAAAATAGACGATATCGACGCCACTATGAAAGACCACGAAAAGACCCTCGAATCACAAAGCAGTTATATGGAGGACATAAAAAAGACTAATTCCGGTCACTGAAGGCGAACTTTTGGTTCAAATTATGGCCCTAAAGTGAAGTCATTAAACAGATCGACGACAGAGAGCGAAATTTGTTTGTATCTGATGTGCTCGTATCGGGACTACTGAAAATATGACGTATTTTGCTATTTATTCTGTTCGGATAAAGACCTACAACAGTGGTGAGTGATGGCATATTTACTGCAAGAACAGCACGAAGAATTAATGCATGTAATCGCAATATCACTAAGAATAATTTCGGCGAGGAAAAATCAGCAAGATTAAACAATCGCATTGGCAGTTTTGTGAAGTAGATTCTAGCTTGTTTTTGTAATTTGGGTGTCGAGAAAGAAAATCGGTCAAAATATGCCAATTAGGATATAATTTAATATCCAAACTTTATTTTGTTATCCCAAGAGGAATATATATCCCAGGCTAGTCCTTTGCTTTGACCTGTTAAACAAAAAAAACCCAAATTCAGTGTCAAGTTGATCTACAAGTGTCCAGCAATAGTTCTGGACCACTATTTTCCCCATGTAGTACCTACAGGTGAAAATATTAACCAAACCACTCTCAATATTTTTCATTTCATATTCCAAGATTGTTCAGGTGAATTTCACTTCAATTGGGCAGTAGTTTATAAAGGGCAAATTCATTAGGGAAATTGAGGGTGATCGTGAGAGTGATGCCGTCAGGAATGACGTCACATCCGGATCAAATGTCACTTCCGGTGAAATCACTTCCGGGTCAAAGCTCACATCCGGGTCAAGCGTTTCTTCTTGCTCAAAAGTCACTTCCGGTCACGTGACTGCCCAGCAAGAGTTATCCGCCCCTACATAAGATCGTACGCTTCAGTGACCTGCACTGTTACGTCCAATGGGCAAACCACTCAAGGACATTTGTAGTATGGGGTGTCGTACCTTGTTTTCTCTGTCTGGGAATGACAATTCGCACATTGCAGACTTGTTTGACAGAGGATCCCATCACCGAATCTGTCCCTCATTTTGACCTCGATTCTCTTTCCCCAAGGGAAGGCGTCCAGATATATCGCCTTGAACTGCCTATAGTTTGTGTTGTTCTCCAATCCCATCAACAGAGCGCAAATCCGTGTGTTTGGTAGTCGAATTTTTCCTCAAAGCATCAGCCATTTCACGCAGGCGTTTCAAGTCCCGACGAGTCGTCGTACCTGTTCGTAGTTCATACCCCTGAACATCGCCGGTTGACGTCCCACTTGTTACCCCTTGTTACCCGGCGAGGGGTCACCACAAAGTCAGAATCTACTACCTTAATGCCATCTGTCCAAATCTGGCAGCGCCCGTCCAGCAGCAGCAACTCGCTCCATAGAGCTGCCCGCCTTCATTCCACCAGTCCTGGAATACAACTCAACTGTGAAGTACCAACCCTAACCCACACAAGGGAATGGACACAACGTGAACACAAGGCTATGAAGGGATGTGTTCAAAGAAAACATGGACGCCGATGTGGGCGGGACGTTAGAGGCCACAGAAAACAGGTTTCACCACAAAGGATATTCGAAAGAGGAAGCCGCGATTTTAGCCCATACACACTGGTACCCGGACTACGACTGACTTTACTTCAGCATTATTTCGACCTCGAAATTGAAAGAACAGCGTCGCTGTTGAAAACACCGGGCATAAGTTGGACAGCGGCGTATGTCAGAGAGATGGCTCAAAAGAAGCACCTGTTTGAACGCATCATTAAGATCAGAAGGGTCCCTATATAAAAACATGGGCATTACAGAGTCAACGTTGCCTGATGTAAACTTTGAACCCAACCATCGAGGAAATTCTAGCCAAAGCGTTACGTCAATCCAACTTTCAAGTCGATGCTATTATTGATACAGCTCAAGGTGGGACCACCGAGGATGTTCAGCACAAACGCATGCGTTGCCATCTTGTCACGTTCATAGATGACATCTAAAGGGGGACCCGGGTAGGTCTTCTACTGCATAAGAAACATACTACCCAAAGAGAATACCGAAACAACTACCCATGCCCAGAATTTGCTGACCCTGCATGAGATATTTCAAACATTTACGGAGACGCAGCTCGAGACGGCAAATTATTTTCTCCAGCCCCCAGCATCCACTGGATGATCGACAATGCGTTAAAGCGTGGCGATAGGGCGTTAAGGCGTTTAAGATAGGGTGCTAATGCGTTGAAACGGGCGTTATGGCGTAACAACGGGCGTTATGGCGCAATACCGGGCGTTGACGGGCGTCACTGTATTTCGATGAATTGGTGTCAATTCCATGGAATATCTAGAACAATCAGAGCTGAGCTATTTCACCAAAGCGCTGAATCATTAAGCTATACGTTAGCGGGTGGTATTGTCCATAAAACAATGTGTATCACAAAAACGTGCACAGTTGACGTTTAGCCATCAACATGGCCTATACTATACTCTGTGTGCGAACGCACGTTCTTCAGACATTACGATATGATGCAACAGCAGAAGAATATACACGAGATAGAAGAGTGGCCTGGAACCGATGAGCCCACTGGGGCAGATGCTGATACTGCGGAGATTCCACCCACTGATACCATTACCGAGATTGCTGGAAGTATTTACTGATATAGAGAGCTTGACCTCAGATGGTCAGACTGAACTTTCTCAAATGGCGGTTTCTGATCAGACAAGAGCATACTGGAATTATAGACATGCCCAACGCGGCTCCCAGCTTGGGTATGATAATAATATAACTGACGAGTCATCCTTGTTGTTGTTGTTGTTGTTCTCTGATATGTCTACATCATGGCGTTAAGACGTAAGAGGTGGATACAGACTGCCTCTAATGGTTTACAAACGACCTTATATGACCACACTCACTCAACCCCATTCCCCCTCATTCTCTTCCTCTTCCCCCGCACATACTCTGATGCAACTCTACCAGGTAGCCTGGGTTCAGGCGACTCATTTTGGTGAAATCCCCAGATTGTACTTTTTCCGAAATTTTGAGATTACACAATCTCAACAACATTCTCATTTCTACCACTCACCAGGTGTGAAGTCCATGTTCCGCTTTATTTCTGGGGAAACATGCGCCCGCTATCCCAATCTCGGCAGGTCAAGATCCGCTGGAAACCCATATTAGCCCTTCTAAACCTGGTTGATGGGGTCATTTTAGGGGTGAAGTCCGTGTTTCCTGATTTTTCTCAGGGAAAGCTTTCCATGCTCTCATCCAGGACTTGATCAGCCTGGAGGAGCGCTTCATGGATAGCCCCCAAAACGTCTATTCCCATGCCCTTTCCCCACAATTCCCTGTCTGCGCATGCGCACCGCCGCCTAACTTCCACTCAAGCCTAACCATCTGGGTCATCAATACGCGGTAAGACTGACCCTGGGATAGTGTGTATCCAATTTCAGCCTACTTTCGGCAACTGCAAGAGGGAATTTCCAGAAATCAATACCACGTGACTTCGTCAGCCAATCAGCTAAAGTCTACCGACGTAACCCCAACGTAACCCGCCATTTTCGAGTCATGTGATGCCCTTGTTCAAAATTACAGATCTACCACACCTCCTTGATGATACGAAAGTTATTCATACTTAAATATTTTGTAAGCCCAGGCAATATCTGTTTCCGAAGTGGTAGGAAAACCTCTAATTTGTCAGATTTCTCGAGTCTGTTCTCCGCCGGATGAAGGCCGAACATAATGCGGTAAAGTACCGGACACACGATTCGCAAGCCATTTTATGGATGGCGAAGTGTACGCAAATGACTTCCACTTCTTACCCTCCATTCGGACGCTCCCCAACGAGTGCTTCGCTTTGATGAATTGCCCTTTATATACTACTTTGGGCTAATATCACTTCGGTTGTATTGTTCTACACTCGTAGATAAATTTGATGCTGCATTTGGGGATTTTAAATTTTTTTTCTTCATTTTTATTCTTTCGATATTTTCCTCGAGTCTAGATTGACAAGTGGGCGAATTTTGATGGCCTTACTCCACGTCATTAGAAAAATATCTCCAAAAGACTGACGAGGGATGGAAACAGGACCTTGTATGTTAAGGTGGACAAACCGCTCAAGATGGGGTACACAATTGTAGATGAATAAAGAAACTTTAAATATAAAATGCGCGTCTCGAATAGCATAAACTATCACATTTTCTTGAACTCGCTTTGAAATTTTGAGGGCAAGTGTCTCGTGTATTTTTAACAATAACTCTCCGAAGTGGTAGGTTTTCATAAAATTTACAGTTTTGGACTGAAAAAGCACGGTTTGATTATCTGTAAACATAAGATAAATTATAACCACAGAAATATTCACACATAACATTCCCCCTTCGAGTCCCTAGTTGTCCAACATACAACGTTTTGGTTATCGTTTATCTTCATATAAAAACTGAAACTTTATTCAATATTGTTTTGTCATTTGGTGCTCAATTTCAAATACGATTACGATAAGAGTCGCGAGAAGATTTATTTTGATTGAGGTCTGCTGATCCTAATCTCAACATATTCATCCAAAATCTTGCAATAATTTTATGCATTTTTCAACTTTGCACTATAGGATTGCAATATATATGTAAACACTTGTTTGTATAGAAAATGCTTAGAAATGGTTTATATCTCAAGATATAATATTCAGCAAATATTGCTAAGTTTTCTCGTCCCGTGCTAGCTTTGTCCGAGTGATCAGAGATTTACACAGATTCATCGTGTAAACAGCATCGATTAAAACCATGGGGAAAAAGGGTGTAAAACCACGAGTAAATTATGCTTGGCCTCACAAACTGTGCTCGCGACGGTCAACGAGAAGCTATTAAATTCCACTGAATTCACGTGATCCGTTAGGATGGACTAATCAACCGAGCCGTTTGTCTATTTAATCGTACAATGTCCTCTGATAGATAAGATTTTCGATTATAAATCCGCCTTAAACTCGATAAATTAAATAGGCATTGCCTCTTGTATTCTGCATTTGTTCGGACTTCTTGAGTAGGAAGAATCCTGGACATTTTCACCACTGAATGCACAAATTTGTTTAGATGTATTTCTTTTCAAACTAATAAAGCTTGGTGACAGTGACAATATAGATTTTTATGCACTTTTCGGTAATGTGTATTAATTATTAACGGACCTCTGCTGGTAGTCCCAAGAACTCTGTGTGTGTGTGTGTCCGTGTGTGTGTGTCCGTGTGTGTGTGTGTGGGTTTTTTTTATCTATATAAGCTTGCAGTTGCATGTTATGGTGAGATTCTCATGGTCAAGTAGCAGGACTAATTTTATTCGTGTTACCGGACCAGGATTCTCCATCGTCCCAGGAACATTTTTATATAGGACTTTACAACATGAGTAGTGTAACTAACGTCACAGGGCCTACGAAATAGGGTCACCTAGATGACCATGGGGTCCAATCGTAATGTTCTAGTCACCTAAGTAGGTAAAATTTTCATTAAAATTCGGTCAAATCAGAACTTGCTGGTAACAGTCCCCTAATGCACGTTCATGCCAAAACTCAAGGCTCTAATTTCAACGGTTCTCCTTATTTTGCCGACGAAAGGATTCGGATGGACTCGCTCACTCACAGACTCATAACCGGACAATTTGCAAATGAGAGCCTACTTCGTAGGAATATCCAAGCAATATACACCAAATCGGATAATCTTTCCTTTTGAATTTCAAACATTAGCCACTATTTCGTCCTTTTACGGGGTTGACATATGTTCAACTACCTTTTTTCATAGAATCACAAGTGATCCGATTACTAAACATGGCAGTGTGACTAACGTCACAGGACCTACGAAGTAGGGTTTGATATGATTAAATGCGTACTCGAGAGATGACTTGGGGGCCCGGTGTGCTACCGTGAAAGAATTTATTTTGCAGTCTCTAATTGACAGTGTGCACTATTAACTTTCCCAGATGTCACCGCTGATGAGTCATTAGCGTAGCAACTATTAGCGCCCTCAGTTCCTATTACCCTGGACACTTATCAACACAGCAGTACAGCACGAGGTCACCCATCCAAGTCTTGACCGGGCTCAAAATATTTTACGAGAACCGGTGTGTCCAACGTGATATGCCGTATCAGGGAACTTCAAAAGTCACAGTGAAACATACAGCCAAGGGTTTCCTGTGGGCATGACAGTGCACTCGCTGAGCCATCAATAAATAATGAAAAAATAATTATAAATCAAATTTTCATCAGAATTATGTCAGCTTAGAACTTGCTGATAAAAATATGCACGTTCATGCCAAAAATCAAGGTTCTAATGTCAACGGTTCTATTTATTTTGCCGACGAAAGGATTCGGATGGACTGACTGACTCACTCATTACCGGACAATTTGCAAATGGTAGCCTACTTCGTGGGAATAGGCAATACAGTTGGTGGACAATATCATATACCAAAATGTTCCCCAAACCTTGCCGAATGTGAATAGGACACCCTTTGAACAAACAATGTAAATCGGAGAATATGATTACAAAAACAATGGTTCTTGGGACTGCCAGCAGAAGTACATAAATATTGAATACACAATATTAAGGATAGCTATCCCCATAGAGGGTCAAAATTGGTAAAAAAAAATTATTTCTGCATTCAAATATTCACTATTTCCTCTAACATTTGGTGACAAAATGAAATCAAAATTACAAATAGAAGTGCTTCAATATTAGGTTTAAAAAATTTGTTTCCGAGGCATTGAAACAATTAAACAGTTTGCCTTAGCTTGGGCTTGGCTACTATTATTTTTGTCTGTTAAATTTCCCTTTCCAAAACTCATTTCCACAGTATTATGATCAGCTAATTATCTATTAGTCCTACTTATTTACATTAATCTACCCCCTTCTGATCAAAACCATGCAAACATCCGTATTTTTGTTTCTAATTATAACAGTGACACTTCACTCAGACACCCGCCGTGAAGTGATCTACCCAGGTGTAAACAATTCTCAGCTGAACAAGTATTAGCAAGTTTAAATTGGACTTTAAGCCGCCTTGATGAAAAAACTTAGTGTAATAGTTATCCAGAATAAACAGGAATTCCAGTAGGTCCCATCAGACAGATTAAAAATGTATTTGACAATAGAATTCAAGCACAAAATTTGGATTAATTCATCAGATGTATAGCTGGACACATTTTGCCCGATTTCTAGCCTTTCATTTTTGTACAAAATCGAAGATTTAAACGTTTATTTTCCGAAAAGTATCCATGCTACGCTATTGAAATTTGGCATGCTTGTTACTTATCAGTTGATCTAGTAAACTTTATCTCATTTTTTGTAAGTTCGGATTAGTTTTTTAATTATTCAACTTTTAAGACAAACGACCGTAAAATAGTACGTTTTTTCAATTTATTTTAGTAAAATAGCTGTCAAAACAAAACCAAACAAAAATAAAAAAAATGAGATAAAATTTACTAGTTCGAATTGTCTCCTATCAAGATGTACCATCAAAGTTGAAACAAGACCAACAGTTTTCATGAAATTTCAATTTCAAAATGGACGCTATTGTTTCCATTTTAATTTTTTTAAATTGACATATTTTCTACGCAGTAGCAGCGTCGGCTATACAAATCATATAGTTGGAATCCCTACGATATACGCTTTCATAAAATATATAGTTTATTATGGTTATCTTGTATATTTATTGATACAGACGACAAATTGTCACGGGGGTGCAAAAACTGCCTCTAAGGGAATAGCTATCCTTAATAGTCCGTGAGCTTGTGTAGCTAAAATCGGGCTCATATGCATTTTCGGGTATAGTAGCTGTAACTTTCAGGGAATGTTCTTCAAGTATCAGAGAATTCAAAATCACTTGATACCATTTTTTTTCTTCACCGTAATGGCGGCCATATTGGATTTTAAAATGGCCGCCATCTGGAACACTGTCTTTTTAAATATTTTTGCTCCATGGTCAGACAGGCTCTCGATTTTAGTATCTAGATACATGTTTCAATGCATGCTGGATCTATTTATATGAGCATGCTGGATCTATTTATATGAGGTTTGATGTATTAAATCGAATCAGATCCGACATTTGAGCTAAGTGCGAGTGTATCATATACAAACAGCACACAGCGCAAGTGAAATGCGTACCATTATATCTGTTTCAGAGATCTGGAATACATGTGTAAAATTAAAATCAATTCGTGTCCGTTTCATCGTGCGTGGATAACCTGATCACACTAGACTATAAAATATAGATGGCGCTGATATAAAATATTGAGGAATATCTGCGTAATTCATTGATCTTGGGCTTGGTACTCGATCACACTGCCCTGTAAAAGCTAGATGGCGTTGTTGTAATAGAGGGAAGAAATATCCGGATAATTCATGGACAGATGGCGCTGCTGGCGTCAGCCTTGGTGCATTGCTCTGGTTCACGCTTGCAAGGATCCAAGGCAGCCACGAATGGGTCACGAGATCAGTCTCTACGAAAATCCTGTGTCATAATATCTGAAACTATGATGCAGGAATTTAAGACTGCAAAGCAAGTCTGCCTTTCGTCGACAATGCGAAAGTCCATATGCTGCTGGCTTATCCTTGTGGATGTACCACAATTTACGCAGCCAGCGAGCTATAAATGTGCTGAGTAATTTGTGTGGTGGGATATCATATAGTCGTGTTACCCGGGTTTGTAGTCAGATAGCCAATGCCGTGCTACAGAACATCAACAAACACGGCGTTTTTGTTCCATATGGTATTGTGAAAATTCTAGCTATTCGTGCTTCCGTGGAAGTTGACACATTTGATAGGAAGGTGAGTTTCCAGGTAATGGCAGCCAGTGTTTTTCAACCAATAGGTGTTCCCATCACAGGCGTCGAGCTTCTGAAATGTGACGTAGAAGGCAATCCAAAACCCCGGTTCAGTCCGTACTACACAACGTACAAATTGGGTACTTGTGATGAACATTTTGATGGAGCGATGAAACATGACCTTTGTTGGATGATGGCAAGGTATTTCAGAGTCGTCTGTCGTAGCACATCACATACTTGCCTCCGACGAAGACAAGATTCCTGCTGTGGATTTTGTTGCGAATGTTAGTACTGTCTTGTCAGATACTGGGCAAGATATGGTTCAAATTACTGACGTATCTGGTATGCGCCGGTATCTGTGGAGCGCGAGTGCCCATGAACTTCAGGTGAAACCTCTGGACAAATGGACCTCCAAGTGGTCTCTGTAGTGTCTGACAGGAGACGACCCAGAGGATACCAGTGTGGACTGCATACAACAGTCTTTCATCCGCACATCATTCCATTAATCATTCTCTTTAACCATTATAACGCAGTTTCCTCTGCCTATCACCAATGCTCCAGCACACGAATGGCCTACTCTGTTTACCACTCTAGATCAGCGCTGCAAAGTGAACAAGTTGGTATCTGGCAACAACAAAAAACTTGTTGTCACGTTTGACATGGATCTATACAAACGAGTTCTAAAGTTGGAATATTTGGATCTGCGATTCAAAGACCAGTTTGTTGTATGTACAGGTGCAACACACATATCATTGTGCACTCTCAGATGGTTGGAAAGGGCCAGGGAGGGAAGTGGCATTGACGAGGCCTGGATAGAAGCAGGCATGTTTACTTCTGTGACTGTTAATCAAATTATCAGTGGGAAACATTACAATAGAGCTATGGAAGCTCACCAAATAACTCTGCAGGTATTGTTCGACCTTCGGATACGGCAGTTTCTCGCTAAAAGACCCTTCTGTACGTACGGCTCTTGAAGCCAATGTTAAGATATTGTCAGAGGCTTGTGCATCAAAACGGGGTTTGGGAATCACATACACCCCTACGGCCACACGCGTGTCGCTAAATACAGAGAAACAGCTTGAAGAGTTTGATGCTAAGCACAACAAAGATCCCTTTTTCAAATGGTCGTGAATGTACATGACACAGATTTTGACTTTGTTGCAATTTCAGCGCGTCACTCGTCAAAGTGACTGGTTCCTCTACCTGTCGTCCCTTGAAAAGCTCTGTGTGTATTTCTTTGCATATGACAGGCTTGAGACAACTGATCACAAAATCTGGCGTGATTTTCTGTCACATGAATTTACTGTTAAGACTTTCAACCAGATACCGTTGTCTCGCATTGGCCTGGATCTTGCTCGAGAACATCTTAAAGGCCAGTGTGCTGTTGGAGGTATCACCCAGTCTCTCGCTATACCCTTCTACGGTTCTGCATGTGTGCAAATGAATTCGAACGAATTGCGAATGAAACTGAGGCCATGGCTAACTTGAAAAATACCAATACACCGATGCACCATGAGCTAAATAAGTCAACGACTATCAGACAAGAATAGGCTATTAAAAATCTTTCTGGTGTTCTGGCACCATGTGAAATTTTCAACGGTGGCAAAACAGAGATGGTCAAGCTTGTTACGAACGAGATAGTTTGAAAATCCGCGAAGGAAAGCATATTGTCTTGTGAATGTACTGGGAAATCTGCAATGCAAAAATTTGAGGGTGAAAGGATATGTGGGGACACATATCTAGGGGACAAAATGTAAGCCACTCTCGTGGAATTCCACAGCCAAGGAAGTCAAACGTCATAAAAAATCTGACGTGTTAACCCTTCGGGCAACTTCTGGCCTAATGTCTAGACTATTTATTGTAGCACGCTCATTTCGTGAAGTAGATATGGAGGAGGTGATTGGTAATTATGAATTCACCACAGTAAACCGGGCACTTATGAGGCCGGGTGGCTCTGTGCACCCAACATCAGACAAAAGCTCGGTGATAACTGTCTTCGAGAACTTTGCAGGGTCACCTCTAGATGATAGTCAAGGACATCCTGTTTCAGATGGTGCCCGTGATTCCACTGATTCGCAACTGTGCCTAGTTAAAGATGGCATGACCGTTTTGAAAGAGCTCATGGCTGTAAAGTCATTTGAAAAATGCAAAGCCCTTGACAAAGTGTACGCTGAGCTCATAAACGTCAAATCACCTAATTACCATTCTATGCTGGTGATTTTTGACAACTACGCCGTCGATGATTCATTAAAAGAATCAAAGCGGGAACGACGTAGGGGCAGTAGGGCGCAGTCGAAGGACTATAATGTAGAAGATACTACGAAAATTCCAGGTTCGAAATCATTTCTTGGAAGCACGGCTACCAAAGATTCGTTGACATTCTGCCTGGCGTAGAAAGTTATAGATCATTCTAAAGCGCGCATGATAACATCCACACGTAAACATGTGATGTCCAACCACGCTGGCTGCGTCACTCTCAGTGTGAGCGAAAAAGAAGCGACCGATACGTTGATGATGTTGCATGCAGTGGAAGCAAGAAAATCTGGATATACCGTTCATATCTACAAGATACATACGTTTTGCTCCTGGCTCTGACACGCGTGCCCTTTCTTGGCCAGAAATCTGCTATGCTGATGGGCACCGGTGATCGACGACGGCTCATTTTTTCTCCAACCGATTATGATGCGAATAGCAAACGCCCTATGCAAATGGCATGCCCTCACTGGATGTGATACCATAGGTCACATAAGAGGAAAATCCCAAAAAGTTTGCTTAGAAACGTTCCTGAAGGCAGATACCAAGACTGTAGATTCACTAGCTGGTCTTGGATGCGAAACTGAGCCTTCCGACGATACCTTAAAGGGGTGTCTGTCATTTCTATGAGGTCTGTTCTGTAAGAAGATGGCTCACATCACTGAACCACAAAACCTTAGATGGCACTTATTCAAACAACAAAGGTGTTGACATGCTACTACCAACACGTGGAGCTTGGGAAGAACATATTTGGCGTGCTCACTGCCAAGCTTCTGTATGGGAGCAGGACCTTGTTGTCCATGCAGTACTTCCCGATCCCCTCAAGCTTGACTGGGTGAAAGAAGAAAACAGGCTTGTCCACCTGTTATCCAAGGTTGCACCTGCTCCTACAGCGATTGTTGAACTAGTAAGGTGTACTTGTGGTGCCAGTAACTCATGCTAAACAAATAAGTGCGCATCAGGTAGATGTTCATGTCGATCAAAACATTTGGTCTGCACAGAACTATGCCGGTGTGAAGCAGAAGAAAGCATTGCCAAAACCTAACAGTTACGTTCACCCAGATGATGCAATATGATCTTAGAAACTGCACAAAGGCGTCCATAAAGATCCAAAAAGGTAGGGAGAAGTGGGGCGTCCATTCTGAAGATAACGTTTTTGGCAGTGGCGGCCATTTTGAATCTCAATACGACCGCTATGGTTTTTAATTAAGATATCTAATCATATTAAGCGATGACTGACTAAAACACTGTGCCACAGAATCCAGAATAGGAGTTCATATTTTGTGTGTAGAAGAATAACCGACGATATAGACGGCAAATTTGCTTGAAAATGGCAGCCATTTTGAAAAACAAGATGGCGTCAGTTCAGCCGATAGAAAAAAATGGTATCAAGTGATTTTGTATATGCTGCTGTCTAAGGAATTCTCCCTGGAAGTTACAGCGACTATACCCAAAAATGCATATGGGTTACACAAGCTGACAGACTATAAAAAGCAGTTAAGAAAATTCTGTATAGTATATTCTACAACAAAGACTATGTTAGATATGAAAAATGATTTGGGAAGTATTTTTAAATATTTTTTTACTTCTTCATTAATTGTCTTAGTCTAGAAATTTTGTGTACCCGACATGTGGATCAAATCACAGATATGTGTAAATCGGTAATTAATTATGCAGCTTCCTTTAGAATTAGGTACAATCACAACAGGCTGTGCATGAATGGCCCACAATAGGCAATTGGGGATTGAATAGAAAGAATACAGGGCATTTCCCTCACCGACTGCACAAACTGGTTTAGATCTATTAGCTTTTCAAACTAAGGGACCGTTCAAAATTTATCTTGAGGGGGGGGGCCGGTGGAAATTCAGCTGATGACCGTAAGTTATGTGTGACCCCCCCTCCTTTGGCTGGAAGGTTACCAGTGACCCCCCCCCCCCTCCCTGACCTGATACCATATTTATCAATGACCCCCCCCATCTCACCACAAACACACGCCCAATTCCAACGAATCCAGGGCATTTCTCCCAGTGGACCCCAGTGGACATTCCCCCCATGGACATTTCCCCCAGTGGGCAATTCCCCCGGTGGACATTTCCTCCAATGGACATTTCCCCCACCCTATACTTTTAGATTATTTTCTGTACAGAGATTAATGCTAACAGAACATAGGTCTATCTATGGTACTGTATGTTGTTTAGGCTTATGATAAACCATAGAGCCTACTGTTTTAGTAGGCTCCATGGATAAACAAAGCTGTGTTCTGATACATGTGTTTCCTGATCTAAAGTCCACCCTGGTTCTTCGACCTAAAAAACATGAAATTCATACAGAAACTCAAGAAATCCTAGTTGAATAGCTGTCCATTTATCAAGTTACTGATGACCCCCCTCTAAACACAGTCTAGTTACACATGACCCCCTTCGTAGGGCTCGAAGTTATTGGTGACCCTCCCTCAAATTCCACCGCCCCCCCCCTCAGGATAAATTTTGAATGGTCCCTAACACAGGTTGTTGACAGGAGCGGGACACACAGGTCTGTCTTTGATAGCTCTAATCTATACAGCTTTGGACTGTCCTTCATATTGGCTGACACGAATTACCATTGCCTTGGGCTTGGACAATTATTTTGACACAGTAAATGATAAAAAAATCTTTCAAATTACTTTCCGATGGAATTTTCTTTTCTGACATAGTCTTTGTTGTAGCAGTGATTTCATACAATTTTAAGGACCATCTTTTAAGAGTGTGTTGTTTATTCTTTGTAGACTTCTGCTGGCAGTGCCCAGACGCTTTATATCTGTAATTATATTCTCCGTCATATTCACATTCAGCGAGGTTTGGGGACAATTTTGGTATACGATATTGGCCACCAAATGTATTGACTATTTAGTAATCAGCTCAACTGTTATTCTATGAAAAAGGGTAGTTAACATATGTCACCCCCTTAAAATCGAACATGCAATGCATTAAAAATGAATCAAATTAGCGTGTGACCAGGTGACAGGTTACAAACTGTTTGTTCCGCAGCAGCTGTGACAGTGACTCTGTCCTTGACAGTTTTCTATATACGACGTACTTGTACATGTGAAATAATGAAACAGACTTACCAAGGGCACCAGGAATCGCTTTCTAGAAGAACACTACGACTTGTTTTCCGTTTGACGTTTCAAGTCAAATTGAACGTACCGTGTCTCATTTGTTCAGCAAGTGGAATCTCAACTTGGCACCCTATTGACCTTTTTATAAATATATGCACAGATGAAATTTGAACAATGAAGATATTCTGTGTCGCAGCATATGCAAAGAAAGGTGCGATTAAGAATACGAATTGAGGCAATATTGCTAGAAAATCATGTCGATGTGCTTCATTTAACGTGAACTTCTGGTCATTTACTCGTTTTACTGATGTTCTGACCATTTATTTTGATGTTCCCAGTACTGGTGAGTTCGTGTGACATGAAGTACAGGACGGGCCATGGGAGTGACTGCCGCTAAACTGAATGAATTTGATCGTCATATAATACCATGCACATGTTGGACCTTCTTGTCGTTATCAAGTATATTTTCTTGCAATCGCGTGTTATGCCTTTTTATATTTAAATAAGGTAACTCTATTGGCACACCGTAGTGTTATTAGTCCAGTCAATATGTGCAGACTTTTCATCGGATTGTGTTTTGTATCATAAAGGCATGAAAGGATCTGGCGCGGTTTGATGGGGGTTTGGCCCCCATGAGGTGCGGTTTGGAGTGCCAAAATGAAATATCGCGTTGGAAAGAAATTTTCCGTTAGCTTAAAGAATATTATCTTGTCGTATGTTCAGAGTAATTGTCAGGCACTAGGTCTTCGCGTTTTTAAATAACAACCCATTGAAGAGGTGTACTCGTGCAAAATCGTCTGTTTTGGCGTAAAATAACTACCTTATTTTCTCTATAAACATATGAAGCCAGTCGAGAACCAAAACAAACTTTACAAAAAAATATTTGGTGAGTCAATACCTAGTAGCTGTCCAAAGATGATTTTGGTTCTCGACTGGCTTCATATGTAAAATTAACACTTTATTAGATGTATTCTTTCACGTGGACTGCTGAACATTAAATGGGATAATCTAGGATAGTACGCCTGTCGCATTGCGTGGTGGTGTAATGGATAAGAGCGCGCTATTTTTGAACTTCCTGCATGTCTCGAGCGGGTTCGAATCCCAGAAAGGGCTGGGGGTTTTTCACAATTTATTGTCACTCCCTTCCTCCACTTCGACGTAGATTCAGAACAGGAGAAATAACACAGTTATTACTTTCATAAATATTGTAACCACTACTAGAAAAATGATGTGGAGTTTGAAGATATTATTTTTCCGTGTATTGACGAATGTGTGTACCGTTATAAAAGTAGCTCAGCATGAAAGGAATATTGGACTCAAGTGGGAGTTTATTAATCTAACTTCTATCTGAATTGTTCACAAAAAGCTCTGTATGACACTTGAAACGTGTACGACTCTGTATCAGGCTTTATACAGGTGAAATCGACAATGGTTTGGTCGGTATGTGCATGCTGTGACAAGCGAAGAAAAAAAGGCCAAACGCGCAAAATATCTGTTGAACAGTCAAACTGGCGTAATATACCGTATTCGCATAATGGTCTGATCTGCAACTCCTGCCGACAGAGGGTCTACAAATGGGCGAGAACTGGATGCCTTCTTGATAATACGACACACCAAGCGCTATTAGCTGAAGGTACGTCAGGCGGTGCCAGGCAAGAGGTCCCCAAAGTAATAACACTGCCAATAGTATCTTGCGCGAAAAGTCACCGACGATGTACTCTTTGCAAGTGCAGTACGCGTGGATTTATGGTGATGCCAGCCTCAGCTCCATTGGATGTTTTTTTTGCGGCAAGGTGTGTTGGTTCCTGCCGGTTGTAGATGTTGCTCCAAACATCTCGATGGGAAACATCTCAAGATGGGCGAATCGGTGGATGTGATGACACTGCGTCGACAGTTCACAGACATGGATGCGGACGAAATCTCGACACTGCTGGGCATGATGAGAAATCAAGTTGGTAGAAGTAGAAAGCGGAAGATCGACTTCGATGATGTCACATTATTGTCGGATGATGATATCAACAATCTAACGGGGATTTCCCGACAGCAACTGGATAGTTTAGTAGAGAGCACCATACCACTGAAGTCATCTACATTGCGGACACCACGCACGGCTATCGGGATGCTTCTGATGAATCTCCGGACTGGTCTCTCTCCCATAGGTATGTATGCATATATTTCATCACCAATGTAAGGCAAGTGTATACTTACTTAATACCATACTTACTGAGGTATATGTATTGTACGCTTGGTATCCGGTGTCTCCAATCTAGGTAAACCAAGATGGTAAATCAGGAACACCATCTAGGTGTGGCGCTATGAAAAATTATCGCCGATATTATTTGAGATCTCATAATATGCCAATCACGACAATTTTCGCCTTTTCACTATGACAATGATTGACGTTTAGTTGGCGGATATTAACACCTCCGCACGGCACGATCTATTGATAATTACTATCGCCCAACAAAGCCAGATTTTCGGCGGATATGAACCCTTTGATGTTTACGTTTACCACGCACACTGCCCGGAAATGATAACATATTTGGATAAGGTTTCCCGATAATTTTTACTATATTGGTTTATATTTCACCAAGCTAGCCAGTCTAGCCAGTTTATTGGCTAACAAATGTAGTTTGAAATTCGCACGGGATTTATATAGGGCTGAATTAAGATATTCCGTGATATTATATCTGAGTTTACTGAGATTGGTGGTGGCCTAAAATGAGAGAAAGTGGCAAAATATTACACAATATGACGGAATCGCATGTAGAAGTATCAGCTAAAGTTCTCTTTGTCTTCCATTGCAGAATCCTGGCTACTCTGTGTGGATTTGAGAAGAGAACCCAGGTCAGCAGAATTATACAGTCTGCAAGGCGGGCATTATTTGATGACTTCGTCCCACAAAATCTCGGATTTGATCATGTCACGAGAGAACAGATAACAACACAACAGACTTTGCCACCACCCTTTTTAGTCATTATCTGTCAGAATCTGTGATCCTTATTCTTGATGGCACCTACGTGTATATACAGAAAAGTCACCAATATCAATTTCAGCGCAGATGTTTCAGCATGCAGAAGCAGAGGCCTTTGATCAAGTGTATGGTCATCACAGCTACCGACGGTTACATAATCGTGGTGATTGGTCCTTACATGGCAGACGGAAAGAACAACGACGCAAACATCACCGTTCACATGATGCGTTCGAACACAGACAACATGATCATATTCTCATTTTGGATAGGGGTTTCCGGGATTCTCTTCCTTTCCTCCACGACTCTGGTTTTCACACGGAATCGCCCGAATTTCTGCCTAAGTTGGATAAACAGCTCAAGACGGAATCAGCAAACAAGTCCAGGCTGGTTACGAAGGTACGATGGGCCGTGGAATCCGCCAATGGACGGTTGAAGAAATGGAAGTATTTGGATCGAGTGATTCCCAACGTAGAAATCCCAAATGTACGTAAGAGCATCTCCATCATTGCGGCCATCTGCAACAAATATCGGCCCGCATTGAAGACTTCACAGAAGGAAGACTCCGACATCGCCCGCCAAATGCTCAAAAGAGCATCCGAAGATAATCAGGTCCAAAAACGGATTCAGGGTGAAAAGTGTTGCAGAGGCGATCAAGGAAATGGACCCCGCTCGAAGCCAAGGAGACTGTCCCAGATTTCCCACAGTTGTCCGAAGATGATCTTCGCTCTTTAACCAGCGGCGTGTATCAACTGAAACATATGAGCTGCCGTTTATGACAATATTATACACGGTGTATATATATAATGGAGCATGGAAATATGGTGAAATGAATGAATATGGTGTGAATTGAGTCGTTATATTGGAAATGTTGTTATATTGAAAGTTACAAAATATGGGATGGTTTTATCATATATTGTAACATTTGTGGCAATGTTTATTAAATGTTATTTATATAGGAGTAAAATGCAAACTAAAGAAGTTTTATATATATATGAAGAGTTGTGTAATTATATACACTCTACATTTGCTAAACATATAAACCGATTGAACGTATATAGTGTAAGCGGATATATATATAGAACGACTGAATACGGCGTATTTGATACGGCGTATTTGACAAAGACGCTTACCGGATATGGCAGGCGGATATGGCAGGCGGAAGTATGCTGTGAGCATGCGCGTTGTGCTCGCGCAAAGCATTGCGGTTCCAGCTTCACGATAACAGTGGCCATTGACTGGCCACTGGCCATCAAACTAGGGTCTTCGACACAATCCAACAACTCGACTTGGTTGCCGGTCAACAGTGGCCAGTGCCATATTAAAATTTGCGCCGGAATAGAGAGAGGTCAGCCGGTCGCCGCTTTGCGGTGGCCCATGGACGACATGCTATATTTTTTTAGTTTTGAGTTTTTACTTCTATGTTTCATTTTTGTGTTAGGTTTCATTTTTTCTGTTTTAGGTTTATTTCTTAAGTTTTCACCCGGGTGAAAACCTTCTCACCCGGGTGGAAAATTGTCCATCTGGTTAAAACTTTCTCACCTGGGTGAAAACGTTTTCACCTGGGTGAGAAGGGTGAGAACGTTTTCGTTCCCTAGCACTGACATTCCGGCAAAATGGAGGATGGTTCGTTCAAAAGTATAGATGATCTCAAACTGTCAAACTGAACTTTTAAGATTGCTCATGCAGTCGATAAATAATATTTCACGTCTTGGGTGTTTTATATACCGGTAAGTTGTATTTTCAAACCCGTATTCTTTGCGAGCACACGAGCTTGTCATGTCTGAAAAGAGAAAATTAGGCCCCGTATAATCGAACCCGTATGAATTGTATTGCCCCGCATCATTCAGTGATTCAAAGTGTTCGGTAGGTAAAATCGAATAGTCCGATCGCGCAAGTCAAACCGCCTAAGACGAATCGTCCAACGCCCTGTGTCGGATCGGCCGATGTAGTTTTTGGAGCTTATTGGTTTATTTAATTGGTTGAGTAAGGTTTAGATTTGTCCTGATACCTCTAATTGATGCTTGATAGGGTAGCCAAATACGACCATTGTACATTTAAATCTCGTTAGGCTAAACACATACGCTGGAGATAGAGTCGCGCCTATCACAGCTCAGGATGAGGCTAGTTTAAAAATCATCAGTGGGACTAATAGTGAGAAATGACGACCGAGAGAATAAACGATAAGTTGATAAATTCTGACCTTCTGTGTTGTCGCTCGTGACTGTTTTGAGTCCCACACTAATTATGTGGAGGTTCGAGAAACATAACAGATGCAAAAGACCTGCTTCAACTGTTAGCCTCCTTTTCTAAACGATGTCCGACTAGACGCTTACCCTCCCTTGACTGGCGCTTTTCCCCAAGCCATCCTCATATTAGGATAATATTAGTGAGATAGGATAGAGTTTAGATCATCCTAGACAAATACTTCGGACTGATTCTCAAAGTAAAATTATTGCTTTCGTATTAGCTTGAACCTAATGTTGATCTCAAACCCAGCGAAGAAAAGAAGAAATAGTATATAAGCAATTTGTGTTTCTTTTTCGGTTCGTTGATACGAGTTACTGTTTCGGCTCGTTCGTACGATCCGGGATAAGATGTATGAACCTTATCAAATTAACTAAATGTAATTAGATCCATTAGCTGGTGTTCACGGTAGACCTGTTATACGATAGTATTCACAGGATCTCCATTTCTTTCTCCTGGATCCATTCTGCTGTATGGCTCAGAATCCTCTACGCCAGCCATTACGGCCCATGTTAAACTGATTTTGAGTTTTCTGCTTTCTAAAGTAAGCTTATAGAAGTGACTCCACATTTGGCAGCTGGGCCGGTCAGTGTCAAATGCAAGAATATTTGATGTTAATATGTCTATCAAGCCTGAAACATAAATAATATACAGTGAGTTTCATGTGCATGTGTTTATTTTAACCAATTGTTAGACGGATTGCGAAGCAATATCCGTACTTTATGGACTGATGAAATCTGACTGGTTTGCGGGCTGGGTGCTTGGTTGCTTGGCTGTTTTCTGTTGTCAACATTTCGGGATACAATTTCATGCTTTGTTAAAGCTTGAACTCTACCCTGTATCTCACAAACTAAGCCTCGCCCAGTCCCATATGCTGATACATTCAGATAGCATACCTGATGCTGCATTGACTGCACCCATCCACTTCACCCAAGGGGTATATCCCACACCACCCCCCCCTCCCTCCTCCCCCTCCAACCCCCCCAAGAAAGGATCTCCAGCACTGTATCTCTGAATCTAAACCTCACCCTATTACGAATGAAGAAAAAACCCAGCCTCATTAAGCACCAAAATCTACATTGGACGACCTGACACAGCACGTTGGACGATTCGTCTTAGGCGGTTTGACTTGCGCGATCTGACTTCGATTTTAGCTACCGAACTCTGTGAATCACTGAATGATGCGGGGCAATACAATTCTGCAGTGCCGATACACAACAAACTTACTGATATAGAACGACGGTGCAATTTAAATGACGGTAACTGGCTTTGTGAAAAAACGGTCATTCTCGAATCCACCCCGCAGCGGAATGCCCGTGCACAAGATTATACATGGCCTAGTTGTTTTATTTTCAGGCATGACAAGCTCGTGTGCTCCCAGAGAGCTCGGGTTTGACAATACAATTTATATAAAACATGCCAGACGTGAAATATCATTTATCGGCTGCATGAGCAAACATAAAAGTTCAGTTTGACAGTTTGAGTTCATCTATACTTTTGAACGAACCATCGTCCATTTTGCCGAAATGTCAGTGCAAGGGAACGAAAACGAGAGCACGATCACGTGAAATTTTTACCTGGGTGGAAACCTTTTCACACAGGTGAACATCTTCTCACCCAGGTGAAAACACGTTTTCACCCGGGTGAGAAGGTTTTCACCCAGTATCAAATACGCCGTATTCAGTTCTATATATATATCCGCTTACACTATATACGTTAAATCGGTTTATATGTTTAGCAAATGTAGAGTGTATATAATTACACCACTCTTCATATATATATATATATATATATAAAACTACTTTAATTTGCATTTTACTCCTATATAAATAACATTTCATATACATTGCCACAAATGTTACAATATGTGATAAAACCATCCCATATTTTGTAACTTTCAATATAACAACATTTCCAATATAACGACCCAATTCACGCCATATTCATTCATTATCACCATATTTCCATGCTCCATTATACATATACACCGTGTATGATATTGTCATAAACGGCAGCTCATAGAAACAAGCACCCAACTATGTTGATCAACATATCAGGGATGGCGCTTTCCTCATTCTCGTCAACGAAGCTGCTGATGATCTGATACACGCTAGAATTCAGTCACGACACACATCAGCAAAACAGTACAACCTTTGGGTGGAATATTCAACGGGGGTCACTGGATGGTACTGTGAATGTAAGGCTGGAGCTCGCACTGTTGGTTGCTGTGCGCACATAGCCTCTGTCATCTGGTATTTGGGTTATGCGCGCCACAACACTTACCACCCTAGAGTTGACAGACTGACACCAGCAGTAAAAGATGCAGCTGATGTTACAGAAGATGACCTGTTTACAGAGTCGGACAGTGAGTAACACATGTACGTGATATACCGAAGTTACAAAGGTGAATCCCTCATGTGAAAACGTTCTGCGAATCCCTGACCTGAGTTTTCGAAATGCTGTGTTGGACGGTGGAGGTATGTTTATATTTCATTCCCTCCATATATGGATCTCATGAACACTGCTGATGTGATTTGATATAACGAATGTGATGCCGAATATAAGCAGATCTTGTGATGCTTGATCAATAAATATCGGTGTTGCCTGTTATAATTGTATATATCGCAAAATAATAATTATTGAAAAAAATGTATTATGTGTTTTCATTTATATTCGTGATGTGATTATTCATAGCTGGTGCAAATATCAACACTCAACATGTAACGATCTGCCATCGACGAGTCAATTCTTTTTAAGATTAATGAAGTTTCACTTTTTCTCGTCCGACCAATGTGAAACGCTGACTGAAAATAGTGTGGCCTTACTAATACGGCAGCGCTTGTAAGATATTTGTCAGTCCACCCAATCTCACTGAAGTCACGTGATTTGTAGTGGGTGGACTGGTAAAAGTTGAAAAGGGGGCCAAAAGGCCGCAATAGCGTGCCATATCCTTTGGCACAGGTGCACATCGAGGCGCAGAGAGGATTTCTTGATATGTAGCGACTGCGAATTTTTCCTATGTATGTCACAGCGACCATTTTTCAAAATGATCGCCAGGATCCCATATAGCATTAGCAATCCTGCACTATTTTTTCTTTTTGGGACTTTTTCTTGGTGTAATTTGACAGAATATTGATGAAAAGTAGGATATCAAAGGTAGACAAACGATAATGGTCATTTGACCGAGTCGACCATCTGGAATTTCAAGATGACCGCCATCTGAAACCTATTTCATTCAATATTTCAATAACCACACAATGTATCGACATAATTCCTGTCGGTACACCAATATTTTATTGTTTCAGCACGACGATTATTTCACAGCAGATATGGTGTAATAACAATCATCTCGGATTTCCAAAATGCCTGCCATCATTTTCCAAAATGGCCTCCCGATTTTTAATTCGGACACCTTGGGCACACGTAGCTATGTATTTGTTAGTTCTTTGATTTTTGAAAGCAAAATGGTTCTGCAGTGCTAAATTATTATGAGACAGTATTTTTAAAATAATAAGTAAAAATAGCCAACGAGATATTGTTCACAAGATTTTCCAAAATGACCGCCAGATTTTCATGTTGTCACTTCAGGCACACCCATTTTTGCGTTATTTGTCAACACTACTGCGTTGCATTTGATGTTTGAAAGCAGGATATCTGTACAAGAATAGCAGAATATTTGCCACAGTATTATAAGACAGTAATATTTAATTAATCAAGGAATGGAAATATTATTATTGATAAAGATAATAAGCGAATTAGGCAAATATAGTGAACTAAATATTGTAAATTTTTCGACGGACTTTTCTCCTAAAGCACCAAAGCTCACACGGAATTAGACATGGCGTTGGGAGAACAATGAGATATGGAGTCATTTCGTACTAGGTTAATGTAGGCCGTAACAACCATTTTTCATGATGGCTGCCATGAGGTACGGCTGTTTACGACCGTATCATTATCTTGCTCGGAGTATTATCGCCACTTTTAAACAAGAGAACTAAACATTTCCACAGTTAGATAGTTAAATGCGAGCAGATTTACCTTGGTGGTTCAGCTAACAGTCTTGCCGGCTACTCGAGCGACTTATTGTCCATAATTTTTTGGATTTGTACGGTTCTATATGATAGAGCTTTATTACACGAGGTCATGTGAATTAGGAAAGTACGCTTTCATGTAATCAAAACGTGAAGAATTACGTTGAAAGAAATACATTATCGAAGAAGACTTTTTTAAATTTGAGAATTCAAATATTTTTAAACAGGAGGTTGGGCTGAATATGCTTATAGCGTGTCTAACTGGATCCAGGAATAGAAAACCTTTGAAAAAGGTATGTTGTAAATGAAAGAATAGTTCCATCACTGTCCAAAAGTATTTTTTTATTTATTACTCCGATTTTTTTTTTTTAAGAGAATAAAACGCATTTGAGATATGTGTTTGTATGGTGGTCTGTTACGACCATCCATTTTTCTGTCCTCTCAATTATTGCAGATACCCACAAAAGACTCACCGTTATTCTGGTTCCACAGGAAAGTAGACATCGATAGGGAAGTTTCTTAAAGGTTGAACGTGGAAGATTATTGCTTATTTAATGGTTAAACAACCACGTACGTAGATTACATAATTGGGCCTAGATTATGCAACTGGGCCCAAAATATTTGTTTCCCATTTCACCAACATTTGTCTGTACGCAACTTCTTTACGAAGCTCATGGTGTGCAAGGTCTTCAACTACAACCTGCCCACAGGTATATATCGAAAAATATCGAATACATACTTGAGAGCTCTCCGTTACGTTATCAGCAAATAAGCAAGTATGGTTCCTCTCAGACATGCAGATTTGTTATTATGTCGATGTCTAGTCCATATTATAGTGTGTATAGCAGTACATTTGCTCAAGAAATATAACATAGAGAAATATCAAGAAGAATAATGAGGAATGGCACTTACAGGTCACCATCTAAAGTTTATCGGCTCTTTCCTCAGTTGAAAAAAATCGGAAAAATAAATGAAAAATACTGTTGGACAGTGATGGAACTATTCTTTCATTTACAACATACTTTTTTCAAGGGTTTTCTATCCCTTTAAAAATACTTGGGACAAACTCAGCGAAACGTTGTGGTAATATATATATATACTAATGCCATTTAGAAAGTAGGTAAGATTTGTATCCAATTATTTTTAGGATGTATATGCCATTTAGAAAGTAGGTAACATTTATATCTAGAGTGCTTGGCATTTACTGCTGGCGATTTGGTGCCAACTCTGAGGACGCGGTTTCGAGTCTCGCACAGGACTGACCCATCCAGCACTAGTATTTGTGCTTTATTCAAGAAAGTGACATCCTAAAATTAATTGTATATAAAAGTTGTGGTAATAGATGTTCTTGTTCTAAAAGTGGAAATCCAGAAAAAAGTATTCGTGTTCCATTTATGCTCTCTTCTACGGTCATTTCAACATCAATAACTATGCATGTTTGTGAGTCGTCATGGGCGCCATTTTGAAAGTACCGATGGCATCTTGAATCAAACAAACGAGCTGTATAAACCTGAAAAGAAAAGCTAGAGAGAGAGAGAGAGAGATTATATCGACTCTTATCTTCCCGAGTTTCTGGAGAATGCTATTAAATGGGGACAGATAGGATTAAAAAATCTTGAATGCTAAGATAAGCTCTACCTCCAGCGCATTTCATTTATTGTGAACACAGCATGGTTTGTTTCCATTGGCAATATCTCTTTCATAGCGGACGGAATCAGCTGGCGCCCATATCGATTTGACTACAGCAGGCACTTGTCCATATAAATCCTATTCTAATTACTATGCGAATAAGGGGATGTCGTTATAGAAATACCCCACAAGTGGTTTCAACTTAGTGGTTTCAATTTGGGGATGGATGAATGGTGTATAGGGCCAAAAAAATCAATGCAGCAATCTGGCCGTTTAATATTTTTCACTTACAAGATTGTTAGCTACGTTCACCACATAAAAACATACGCTCTTCAGCTTGAAAATTTCTCTCAAGAGGCCATTGCTCAAAAAAACTTATCATGTTTCGCATATTCCAGCTTATGCCCATGCAATTTCTCTTCAGGGGAGACGTATATGTTTTGAGCGAAATATATCTAGAAGCCTATTAAGTATACGTAATTTCCTGTATAGATAGTTTATAACTATGTCTGTACATCTATACCTAGATGTATATATTTGATTTAATAGTAGTGAAGTAAACTCTGAACTGGAGGTCTGTACAAGATGCTGTGCTTATGTGACGAGCTCAATCACGTCGCAAACCATTACTACAGAAACTAGTTAAGTTCTTATGAGTTACCATCTTCACTCAAGGTTTCTTGAGTTTGGTTATTAATACCATTCATCTTTTAAAATGCTATACCAAGCAAGTCACTTGCGTTACGTTTCGTATTGTAACTAAACCGGAGCTCAAAGTGTCGTTTAAGCACCTTGTGTGTTCCATTGTGTTTGAATCACATGAAAATCGTGTTGTCTTGTCAGCATCATTAAATGTTTTCCCCGCTTTGATGACCTCATCAGTGACGATAATTCAAAATCAAAAAAACATGTAGCTTTCAACTTCCTGGATTTGGACTACCGTAACGTCGTTGCATTATTGTGTTAGGTAAACTTGACGGATATACGCTTCGAAACATCGACCATTCCATTGTATGGCCTCTGGTTTCTGTTTTGTCAGATGATGCGAGTTCACATTAGCATTCGATCATTCCATCGTATGTAATCTGTGTCTCTTTTATTCCAAGGGACGGAAGTTCACGTGAGGAATGTAGTTTTTCTTTTCTGTAATACAGTTAGTACTATCAGGCCATGCGTTTCTATTTCTCAGATTCTAAGATATATTCACGTGATGTGGACAGGTATATAACCGCACTACCAATATGAAATGCTATATGCAGACTGCAATATTGTAACAAGAGGGAGAGTGTATATTATGTATTCACAATATTATCTATTATCATATATAGTAAAAGTGCTGAAGGCATAGGCGCCTGTATGTGATGAGAACGTGCACTTACATACACTTGAGACTATATAGACTATATAGTACGTATGGACCGCCCTATGGCATAATTATAATTTAGTACTTGTGTGGATCGGAAATGTCGATGTTATGAGCATAATCTGGTACAATCGGGTAGTGTATGCTAAGATGAGTTTATGGAAAATTTTATTTCCAAATCAAGATTATAACTTCGTTGGCTAATAAGATTTTGAAGAAAAAAATGTTTTCCCGCGGTACGTCGCCAATTCGAAATCCGAGAGGGTCGATAATTTCCTCTCGGGAGGTCATTGAAACAGATGTATAGTTATGAACTAAAATAAGGCTCATATTGCGGCCATCTTGGAAATCCAAGGTGAACAGTAATACATCATAGCTATTGTGAAATATTCGTCGTGCTATACCCCTAAAATAACAGTGTATCAACAAAAATGATGTATATATATATACTGTGCGGTTAATGAATTATTCACTGATATCGGGTTCAGATGGCGGCCATCTTTGAAATCCGAGATGGCCGTTGTGGCCATATGACTTTTATGACCATTCAAATGGGATTTTCTCTCAATATCCCGACAAATGACCAACACAAATATTGCCAAACAGCTAAACCAGCGCAGGATTCTGGATGATAATATGGGCTTCTGGCGGCCATTTTGAAAAATGGCCACTGTGACCTACATAGGAAAAACTTCGCAGCGGCTCCATATCCAGAAATGCTCTCCAGGCCACGATGTAGGCTACCTCTAGGCCAAATTTATGCTTTTATGAAAAAAAGCACAATTTTTTCACATATTCACTATATGATATTTTGTGCCGCGACGGCTGACCGAGGATAAATATCTGTTCAGGATGGGGGGCGGCATTTCGGCATGTTTTCGTCGATTTTTCGATCAGATTTTTTTTTATATTTATGTAATTTGTCCACAGAAACTGCATAATTAATTAGTAAATATTAATCTGATAGTTTTGCCCACTTTTTCTCGCGGAAAAGCAGATATTTTGGAGAAAATGACGAAAACATCAATTTTCTCACTTGAATTTACCCATGATTTTATGCTCGGTGGGTATGCAAATAGGATCAAAATAGCCCCCATGTAATAAATGATAAAGTCTGGGAGTGTCAAATCTCATTTTGGTTGTTCTGGAGATAACATAGAAAGATTTGTAAAGGGATTGGAGAGTCACGAGGACATTTAAAACACACCCAGTTACAAAGGTCATGGTTTTAACGCATGTGTGATGGATAAGAATGTACTGGTGATAGTGTCCCTTTTCATACCCTTTTCTATTGCAACCAAGGACATACGTTCATGCTGTATTGCGGTACGGTCGAATCCAGATACAAAGGTGATGGTACGATAAGGCGGGATTTTGGCCCATACGTGGTGCGGTTGAAATCGAAAAAATAAAATGTCCTAAAAATACTTGTGTTTTAATGTAACGGCAAGAGAAAATATAAGTACACAATATGTGAAAGTTTTAGTGCGATTGCGTTATGATTATAGTTATGACATGAAACTGAAATCCACAGCTTGTGCTATTTCGTGAAAAAAGGGTCTACATCGAGTCCTTCAGACACGCATTTAGACGCGAAGGACCTCTTGGACCAAAACGCCATTTAACCTGGTGTTGTGCGGTTGCATTATATCCCCACTGCTGGAAAATCTTTTTGGTCCAAGGAGTCCTTCATACTAAAAAATGAAAAGTTATGAATCATAACGTTTGAAGTTTTCGTAAGTAGATTAAAGTGACAAAATAGCCTGCTACAGTTGTTCGTATGTCGTGGTGTAGTGGATACGCACGTTGGGTCACAAGCGCCTCGAAATTTTCTTTTACCGAGTTCGAATCCCAGGAGAGCAACATGTGTGACGTCGACAAGTTATTTCAATCCTTCTCATTTTTGTAAAAAGAAATTGCATTCAGTATATCTGAAATATGATTTCAGTCTATCATTACGAACCAATTAAAACTAAAATAAATATTGTTTACCGATGACAAGATACCGTGTGGACATTACGGGCTAGTCAAACGTTGAAATCGAACCATCAGGCGCTCGCTGTTACAAGGCATATATTTTACATGCACATATTGGAGAATAAATACACAATTTAGTCGAATATATATTCGCCTAAATTGTGTATTTATTCTCCAATATGTGCATGTAAAATAGACTGCAACGTGATGAAATAATAACGCCTTGGTATCGAAAATATGTGAAGCTATCATTACATGGTTCACCGTAACATTCAGCCCGTTGATTGACAGTTGCCGCCGACGACAAGCTGTACATTGCATTGTGATTGACAGATGGAGAGTATCATATAGTTGAATAAATACGATAACAAATATTATTATATTATAGAAAACAAATGATACGTCATCATGAAATTTAGTAAAGTTTAGGGCTGTACTTTGAAATAGAGATACAGGAGTAACATATAGATTTCTTGCCTTAGAATCTCTGTACGGCTAGAGCGTGAATAATTTATAACGGGAAAGCGATTAACTTGCCACTGCTTGAGAGAACACAGATAAGCACTTTAGAAATAGAGACCAGATGCGGATCCCCTTAGGCAATACAGAAAAATACTCTGCTCAATAACACACCAAGGTGGTCCATGGAGAAAAACTGGTCATTGATATGAACTCCTAGCCCAGTTAATAAATGCTGATGAGTGAGTCATTATTTTGGGCGAAGGCAAACGTAAATTGTCTAATCATCTAACAAAGACATATCGCTGTATTTGTATTAAGGAAATTTTTATATTAAATATTCGGCAAGAAAAAGCAAGCGAATTGACAAGAAAAAGCAAATGAATTAAAATAACTGGGGTCGAGAAAAATGTGTCCTATTGATAGGGCTGGAAGGTTTAATTAAGAACCACGTATACGGGAAATGCAGAGATTAGTCGGACAGATAGTAAGCGATAGCACAGCATGTGTCGGTCGATTAATTTGGGTGTAAAGAAAAATTGACCTCAAGGTATACTTTAGAGATGCCTGATTTACTAGCGTGGCCAGGAAAGTAGTAAAAAGGTCACAAGGAATGTTATCTCCCAAAAGTAACGACTTCAAGGTACAAAAACCTGATCGAAGTTAAAGGATATTACTAGCCATTGGACAAATCAAGAATAGAAAAATGATGAAAGCCGTGAATTATCTTATATACGGAATATAGAAAAAGAGAAAGAATTTTAATATTTCCTCTACAGAATATAATAAAAAGAGAAAATATCTTAAATATAATATCCTAAGATAATATATTATGGCTCAGGAAAAAAATGATATTATACTGGGAGACGGTTATCTGATATAACATCAGATTATTGGAACTTCGATCTATGGTTCGAGAAAGCTGACCAATGAGATCAGGGCACGGAATAAATTCCGTGCCATGCAAAACGATCCCTCGGGAGTTTGGCCCCATATAAATATAGCAGGCTGATAGAAATCTGGACACAACTCTTGTGACAGGATTCTGTAGAAGCCAGCTGAAGAGATAACAGAGCCAAATTCTAGACGAACAATTGGGGTTTTCTTGTAAAAGTTTATGTGAGTATGAATATCTTTGTTAGATAGTTTAGAACCTCACTAGAATATGGGGGAAAAATGGAGAGTTTACTATTGGAGGCCAATTGTCTGATTGAGCCATATGTATTTTGTGACACCCTAAAAACCAGATTGTTTGTGGTGTCGACGTGTAGAACATGTTCGTTGACAAAAACATCGGTGTTTTATCTGAAAACACCTACTTTGGATACATCAGAAACCTTCGATCATGCCATAGAAGGTTTCCCGTCTAGTACTTCTTCCCAGGACAATTTGGGGGTTAATATCCCTTCAGTAACCCCGACGCCTATGTTAATTAGACCTCTCCCTCTTCCAAATATATTTAAAGCGTGGTCAGAGCCAAACGACCTGTCCACTTTATCACCCAGTATGCCGACAAGGTCTGGTAGCAGTTTCGATATCACGGACCCGACTATTTAATTAAGGTTAATATGACCCTATCTTATAGGGGTGACTTTCTGTAGATAACAATTACGTATCCATTTGGAAATGGGAATGTTGTGAGTCTTATATGTTATTGGTGATAGATATAGTAAAGAAAAGAAATCATTGACAAACCGTACGAAATGACTTGTTCACTTATTTGATCTGAAAGTAGAATAATTATACGGCATGGCAGAGGTCGTTTAAGCCATATCCTCTCTGCCCACAGCGCTCGATTTCTGGAAACCTCTTTGCAAAGCCAAGCGAGTTAATTTGTGATGCGGAGCCTTTTAGCCTTTCGTATATAGCCCATTTAGGGCTATACAGGGAAAACGTACACCTTGATATGGTGCTGGAACCTATTCGGGCAGATGTTGGATTGGTTTTGCGATTTTTGCCGTGACCATACCAAATTTTGGAGATTTGTTTTACTCCGTACGTCATGATTTCTCACTTGCTATGTCTACTATTGATTTTATTAGTTATTGCTTTAGCATTGTTTGGATTTACAGTCTTCGAATTAACGCCAAGCGCGATGTTAGAGAGAATTTGTACGGTTATTAACGGTACAACAATCCTAGAGGAAAAGTTTGCTTAATTAATCCATCGGGGGTAATTATTAATATGTATCTCTATGAATTTACGTAGTGGGACGTTTACACGTACCCCTGCGCCTATTAATCCCCCTATAAATGCTCCTATGAGTGATGAAGAGGATAATGGGAGAGATAGGCCCGAGTTTAGGAGAATAGATGTACAGGATATAGTTGTACGCGACGAAGGGGTGCCTATAGATCAGGGAATAGTAGACCCACAGCCTGAATTTGGTCAGGATGCAGATAATGACCCGCCGCAGATATTGCTGAATGATAATGTGATAAATAATGTAATTCAGGGGGAAGAATTTGAAGAACCCGTGATAAATAATGAAGTTCAAGGAGAGGAACTTGAGGAACACTTACAGAACTTTGATGAGCCAGTAGAATTAGAAAATCTACCGGAAGAATTAGAAAATCTTGATGAGCCCTTAGAAAATATTGAGGAAGACCTACAGAATCTTGACGAACTTTTACAAAACCCTGCAGAGCCATTAGAAAATAATGGGGAACCATTAGTAGATCCTGTGGTAGAGCAGGGACATCTTGATAGCGATGACGAGGAGGCCCCGCCCGACCCATTTGAATATAACCTTTTTGTCGATCAATTAGTTGATAATCAGGATTTAGTGGATGAACTTGTTGATGAGGCTATCATAAATGTAGATCTTGTACATAACGAAGAAATAAGGATGGCTATGATGAATGCCACCCGGCCTGAGAAGTTTTCGGGAGGTGCACACGAAGATGCCCGAATTTGGCTACAAAAGTTCGAAATCTTTTTGAATTTAAATGGTATACATGATGATCAAAAGGTACAACATTTTCGGCTCTTAATTAAGGATGCCGCGGAGGTCTGGTGCACACTTTTGCCAGACGATCAGCGCGAAGACTGGCAACGATTACGACAGGCTTTTGAAAATAAGTACTTAGACATGAGACAAATGTTTAACTTAGAGACGGCTTTCTATGCCTTAAGGCAAGGGGCGTCGCAGGCGACTGGGGCCTTCATCGATTCAGTGGTGCAGCTGGCCTGTCGATTAGGAAAGACGGATGACGTCACTAAATTGCAGATTATCCGCGGTTTGAGACCTGAAATAGGCTGCCAAGTGATCATGCAAAATCCGGCTGATTTAGAAACTACTATACAGTGTTCGAAGTTGGCGGAAATGGCTACCCAAATGGCTTCGGCAAAACAACCACAGATAGCGGGTTTAGACCATGTATATGAGGCTAATTTAAAAGTCGAAATCGACGAATTAAAGGGACAGATAGCCGCTGTCGGAAAAGAATTACAGACACGATCCACCACGGAAGATCGGTTCAAGGAACCGACACGACAAAGGTATGTGGCTGACCCAGCCCGCCCCACACAACCAAACCCCGCCACTTTTCGATGTGCCACGTGTTCGATCTTAGGCCATACTTCGGAACAGTGTTTTCGGAACATGGGTCGGCTGACAAATTCTAATGATATCATTTGTTTCAATTGTCGGAAACCTGGCCATTTTTCTAGAGAATGTCAATCAAGACCTTATCAAGGGAATCCGAGACAGAATCAGGGTTATCAATACAACCAGAATCAATACAACCAGAATCAATATAGTCAGAGACCGCGTGAGCGTTATCAGGGGTATCGACAGAATGGGAATGGACAAAACAGGAACCCTCTAGGTAATAATTACTATCCGAATCAAAACCAAAATCCGAACAGGGGTGGTCGAACCAATAGAAGTTGGGAACCCCGTCCTTTAAACTAGGAAAGCCTGCTAGACTAAGGAAATGCCGCTATCATTATCGATCTAGCGGGCGTAAAATCACATACTATTCCTATCTTTATAAAAGGGGAAACTCAGCGAAGCGTTTAACAAAAGGTAAACAAACCTCTGCAGTTAGCCGTTCCTTACCAGGGCGAGAGCATGACCTATTGGTACACTCTGACTCTTGTAAATATTTACGGCGTTTAGCTCACATACAGTCTGACCAACAGCCCATTTATAGTGATAACGTCGTCGCGATTGAAATCATGGATTTACCTGTATTGGCACTTCTGGATTCGGGAGCTGCTATATCAGCAATTTCGGAAAATTTCTTTTGTAAATTGTCCTCAACTAATCGCCTTACGCGGAATAAATCTGAATTTACCCGTATTACGGCTATTAATGGGGAAGCTTTACAATTGACAGGAACAACGGTTTTGACTGTGAAAATAGGAACTGAATCACATAGGGTTGAATTTCAAATTATTGAAGGTTTAACACATAGAGTAGTATTGGGGGTAGATTTCCTTAGAGGAACTGGAGCTGTTATGGACTTTAACAGGAATAAACTCATTTTGCATAGGACTGACATTTGTTCAGTGCATGATGTCATTATTCCCCCCAGGACAGAAGCGGTCATTCAAACTTGTTCAAAAAAAGAACTTCCGGATAACTTAGTGGGTATAATTAATGGCTCTGGATTGTTGAATAAACTAGGTTTAGCCGGGTCAAAGAGTTTAGTTACCTTGAATGCAGTGGGAATTCCTTATAAAATTGTCAACCCCACGGGCCATTCAATTACAATTCATGCAAGGACAGCTGTTGGTAAGTTTTGTTCATTGTCCCTAGATGAGCAGATAATTCCCCTAGACCCGCCAGATAACGATAGTCCCACGCCACGTGCACCTCACTCAGATGGTCTAACACATCAATCACCTCTTATATCAAGTCCCAAAGACCCAGATAAAGCTACATGTCAACCTAGCATTACCGATCAAATAGATTTCACTGCAACCACGTTAACAACATCCCAACAACAGGACTTGCACATGTTATTAAATAGAAACAGGGATGTTTTTGCAGCCAACCTATCGGAACTGGGCACTGCAAAAGGTGTTAAACATAGGATAGTTTTGAAAGAGGACGCTCCTATTATTAGATCTCGCATTTATAGAGCAAACTTGGACATGCGACGGGAGACTAAGAGACAGCTTGATGAGATGTTAGATGCGCGCATAATTACCCCATCAGATTCCCCTACTCCAGTCCAGTTGTTTTGGTCAGCAAACCGAATGGTCAGTGGAGATTCTGTGTTGATTATAGACGCTTGAATAAGTGGACAAAGGTTGACCTTTACCCTTTGCCCCGTATTGATGACCAATTAGACAGTTTGGGTCAAAGTAAGCCGACCTATTTTTCTGCCCTTGATCTGCAGTCTGGCTATTGGCAGGTCAAAGTTCACGAGGATTCCCAGGAAAAGACCGCATTCTGCACTCATTTTGGAGAGTTCCATTTCTTAAAACTTCCGTTCGGTCTCGTAAATGCGGGTGGTAGCTTTCAACGTTTATTGGACTCGGTCTTACGTGATCTTCTTTGGAAGAATTCCCTAGTCTATATTGACGATATTGTTGTTTTCAGTAGGGACTTTGCGACCCATTTGAAAGATCTGCAACAAGTCTTTGATCGCCTACGGACGGCTGATTTGAAGCTAAAACCATCAAAATGTCGGTTTGCGCAGAGAAAAGTCAAATATTTGGGACATATAATCTCTGCCCAAGGCTTAGAAGTTGACCCAGGAAAGGTCAAAGCTGTTAATGAATTCCCTGTTCCAAAAACTGTCACACAGATTAGGTCCTTTGTGGGCATGGCCAATTACTATCGTAAATTCATTAAGGGCTTCTCACAGATAATATCTCCCTTAACCGGGCTCACAAAGAAAGATGTCAGGTACAAATGGACTCCTGAGTGTCAACAGGCTTTTGACCAAGTCAAAACTGCCCTTACCTCAGCTCCGATACTGGCATACCCTGATTTTAGTCCTGGAGCTGAGTTTCGCATTTATACAGATGCTAGCCGAACTGGTGTCGGTGCTGTTTTAGCCCAAGTCCAGGATGATGCTGAACGTGTCATTGCATATACAGGGAGATCTCTTCTGCCTGCAGAAAAAAGGTACGGGGTTACGGACCTAGAGGCTATAGCCGTGTTCAATGCCCTTAGGGTTTTTCAATCATATGTAATCTCCCGCAAGTTTACGATCTATACCGATCACGCCCCCTTAACTTGGGTTTTCAAACATAAGGCCACCTCCCCACGAATTGCAAAATGGACCTTTGTACTTAATCAGTATGATTATGACATTAAATACCTACCGGGAAAAGCCAATGTCGTTTCGGATGCCCTTAGCCGTCGTGAATATGACGAACCAGTAGTAGAGGAAGACCTCGAGCCCAATGTGAACCCATATCTGGATGCCATACAAACACACAGGTCAAGTTTTGAGGTAAAATCTTCTAGGCATCAAAATGACCAGGAGAGTCTTAATGAAGACATACCACCTCCTTACCTGACTCTGGAAAGAGTTAAACAGGAACAGCTGTTGGACCGCTCTTTAATCACCCTTATTGAGTATTTTCAAACGGGTCAAGTCCCGGAGGATGATAAGGAAGCTAAAAAATTGTTCTACCAGATAGACAATTATGATCTCACTGATGGAATATTGTATCACTGGTGGAATAGAAAAACGAGAGGGCCTGCAAATGTTCGGCTCAAACGTCAGTTAGTGGTCCCGAAGAATCTGATAAGTGAAGTCATTCAAGCTTATCATGACCACGCTATGGCAGGTCATCGCGGGATAGAACAGACAACACTGTCAATACAACTTTCATACTATTGGACAGGTATGCATAAAGACATAGCTAATTGGGTCAAGTCGTGTCCCCAATGTACTGTGTATAGTCCTCGTAGAAAAGATGATAGAGCACCTCTCCTCCCTTTGCCGGTGGGTCGACAGTTCGAACGATGGCAGATTGATATTTTAGGTCCTTTTAAGAGAACTGAAAGAGGGAATAAATATGTCCTAGTCTGTGTCGAAAATTTTAGTAAGTGGGTCGAAAGTATTCCATTAAGTGATATGACAGCAGTCACAACTGCTAAGGCTTTGTTTGATCATGTCTATTGTAGATACGGATCTCCGATAGTTCTGCAAAGTGATCGGGGAACGAATTTTCTGAGTGCTGTAGTAGGTCAGTTATGTAAACTGATAGGGACACATCAGGTCGCGAGTTCTGCCTATAGCCCCACTTCCCAGGGAGAAGTAGAACGTCAAAATGGCATTTTGGTTTCCTTAATTAGGAAATATGTAAATGAAGACCAAAGTAATTGGGATTTATGCTTGCCAGCGGCGAGATTTGCCCATGCCATAACACATAATAAAGCTACGGGTTTCTCCCCATACTTGTTAATGTATGGCAGGGAGCCTGTTCTCCCTATAGACAGCGCATTATTGCAACAATTGCAACAGACGACTGTGTCAGCTGGTTTGCAGGAACTTTTGACACGTATCACGAGTTTAGAAGAGGCAGCGGCCTTGAACTTGGAAGACAATAAACATGAAATGAAAAAGTGGTATGACATGAGATGTAAAGACCCAGATATTAAAGTTGGAGATATTGTTTATCTATGGTTGCCAGTGACCCCTAAACACTTTTCGAAAAAGTTAAATTCGAAATGGGTAGGTCCTTTTCGAGTAGTCACTAAAGTTGGATTACTGAACTTTAAAATTAGGAATATTCAGTCGAATAAATTGGTTAAGAGTATTGTCCATAGCAACCGATTGAAGAAATGTATTGATCGCCACGTGGGCCCTACAAAACCTTTGTTGAACCTTGTACATGTTGCGGATGATGACGCATTAGCTATTGCTGAAAATGAGATACCAGACGATAATTTTGTAACGAAGGGGACTAAGATAGTCGAGCCGTTACCCGTTATACCTGAAGATTCAGAGACTAGTGTAGTTTGTGTTGAAAAACAAAACGGAGACGTAGGAGTAACCCCTACGCCCCAAGTTAACGAGTCGGAACCGGCTCAAGACATTATTCAACCCGATCAAATAGATGATCTGGGAGTTTTTGAGAATGTTAGGCAGCCAGTTCAAAACAAAGATATGACTGTGGACCGAGGATATATCGTGGGAAGGGAAATCGTTACACCCATGGTCCCCAGGCCAACTGATGAAGAATTACTGCAAAATAAAGTTAGGACAATTGAGAATGTCTTAAAAGGCAAGAAAGATGAAAATGGAAAGATCCATTACTATGTGATCTACGCAGATCAGACGAATAAGAGAATTGGAACTTGGATTCCTGAAAATGAATTATCTGTAGAAGATAAAGAAATAATTACAGAGAAGAATGTACGTATTTTAAGACAAGCTCCAAAAGTTTATGTTTAAAGACTTAGTAAAACTATGACTCACCAGGGGTGAATGACCTTCGCTCCTATCCTCAGATTAATGTGTATATTAATGAGGGCGGTTGTTATGTTTTAGTGAGGTGGCAATTCACCTACAAACTGACTATCCGGATTGTATTTTCCGTTCAGAAAATCTACAAACTAGGAGAGAAGACATTGAATCGAGTGAGATTGAATTAATAGTGGAGATAATTAGTTGTGTGATTGATTAGAAGTTCCTAATGATAATTGAAAAGTAATGATGATTTGGACCATGGATGAAGGTCTATTTGCAATATTTCAGGGTACCCTGCCTGTTCGTGATAAATATGGAAACACGACATGTTTAAATTATGGGATTAATGAGTTATTACGAGAATGATGAGTGATGAAATATTTAATGAAGAATTTGAATACAAATGAGAGAAGTGAATTAGTGAAATAAGGAGTTTATGTAAGCAAACTGATGTTAATAATTAAAGAAGTACTTACCTAGTTTGGTAAACGTAAGCAGGTTCGCCTAGAGAACTGTGTCAATCTATACTAGTGATAATTTTGATGATGGAATAAAGGGTTTCTGTAAAAATAATAATGGTATGATGATGTAATTTGTTTACTATGCTTCATGGATTCCACAGTGCCAGACACGAGAGAATATTCTCCAAGGAACTGAAAACGAAGGTGGGTATGGAATAACATATATATCGCTTTGTTTTTACAGTTTCCACAGAGACATAGATTTTGTCATTCCCTTCGCCAGGCCAAGTGAGAGTGGAGTGATTCGACTATTGTGGCACGGTGTCAAATTGAACTTTCTGGACGCAGAAATCTCAAATATCCAGCACCGGAAGAACTAGCCATAATAACCCTAGGGCAGTGTAAGTTATTGGTGAATAAATACGCCGTACTTACCTAAACATAATGAATCATTGTATGATCATTATTGTGGTGTGTCTATTGAGTAGTCCTCTGGTCACACCTTCTAAATCATTTTCTCGTAAAACTGGATCAGATGGAAATCTAGAGCATAAAATGACAAAGCTCATAGCTCGACCAAACTTTGGTGTTTTCTTCACTGCGTCGGGTATAATTGATGATGCTTCGTCTCATTGGCAACACATCTTCAAAGTAAGGCATTTGAGTCGTCCTCCGATTCCGAGGAAAGTACCATTATGTAATATGCCACTTCTGTGGGCTATTAATAATACAACTAAGAATAAAGTCAAATTTGCTTTTGTGCAAGCCATAATACAGATGTGTGAGCATTATATTAGGTTAATGCCGGTCCAAAAGCAACAATCAGAGTTACTTTTTCGTAAAATACAGCAAAATAATGCCGCAATACAATCCTTGGTAGGTCCTGAAAGAAAAAGTGGATATTATGACAGCAAATTACGCCCAACTCGAGCGGTATTTGGCTTCATCGGTTCCCTGAGCGAAACCCTGTTTGGGACCGCCACAATTAGTGATTTCAATAAATTGGCAGGTCATGTCAATGTAATAGCCAAGGAAGTTGCTTTGAATCATTTTAACACTATGGTAGTTAAAGGTGAACTTTTGTCGTATATCGCTATAGCCGATCAGCGATATGAGTTCCTTCTGGATCAGATCCACGAAAACCGGAAGTTGACCGAATTATTAGAAAATAGGACGAACATACAAGTTGCAAGATTAGAGTCTATATTGCATAATATACAAATAGTGCATGAAGCACATGTAGCAGTGGTGCATGACCTCGTTGCGGTCGCTGCACAAGACGTACAAACCATGCAGATAGCTAACGATATATCTTCTGGGCGACTAGCGGCGGTAGAATTATTAATGCAAAATTATTTAAGCCCGAAACTGGTGTCACTATCTGATCTCATGACTGTTTTCCGCGAAATAACTAAAGTACTTGATGCACGGTATGCCCCTTTCCGAATATCGAACCCTGACCCGACCTCTATATACGGGGTACCAAATACTATTTTTCATGGAACTCGAGAATATCTGTATGTACAAATACAGGTCCCTCTGACGTCATACAATAGTATATTTCGGGTGTATAAAGTGACTGACTTTCCGTTACCAACATCACAACACAATTCCACAGGACAAACGAAGCTTAACAATTTGACTCCGTATTTCGCTGTGTCAGAAGATAATCAATATTTTATTGAACTGACAGCAGACGAATACGCAGGATGCAGAGGGATTTCTTTGAGACAATGTACAGAAACGTTACCAGTATATAACAGACACACTCCCACGTGTACAGCAGCGCTGTTTTTCGATAAACCGGAAGAGGCGCATCGCTTGTGTCACATGACCTATACCCCAATATCCGACCCTGTCCCACGAATGTTTTCCTTGGGTCAAGGACAGTATTTTTCCGTGACAACTCCGTCAGATGCTTGGACCATGACGTGTGACCGGGACGCCCCTAAGTCAATGACACCTCGTCAATTTGCGGTGATATCTCTGGCGTGCTTGTGTTCATTGAAAACGAAAAAGTTTTATCTGGCACCCAGTCTAAATAAATGCACACATACTAGCCGATCCAGACTTAAATACGAAAATGCAGTTAATTTGTTATATCTTTATCAATGGTTTAACCATTCTGATTTGATCAGTTTCAAGGGTGCTAAAACCTTGAATAAATCTCTTCAGATAGCTGACCCTCCCCCACTTGACATCAAACGCGCTGATCAAACTAATGTTGTAGCGACTGATAAGAAACTTTCGGCAGATTTGAATAAATTAGTAGCCACCATTAAGAGAGGTGACACCCCTTATATGACCGGATCTGACAAGAATATGTTTGACCTCTTACCACACGTGAATGACCAGGCGGCTCCTGTTAAACAATATGCAGGCTTGGCTGCAGCTGGCACGTGTGCCGTACTTCTTGTTGTTGTTGGTGTTCTCGGTGTCAAACATCGAAGTATGTCAAAGTTGTTAATGGGTTCCATGGCAACCCCACAGGCTAAAGCACAACTTCTACAGCCCCTGTTACCGGCGCCACCATCAATACCCCTAATTGATTCTGCCAATATCGAGATACCACGAACTTTATGGATATGTCTTGTTATTCTTTTCACTTTTGTTGTGATAGTCAAATTGATCAAACTGACGTACAAACTGTGTCGTAAGAGTTCCTATTGGAGTAATGCCATGAGGAATTTTACCAGGTATTTCGCACCGATTTCCAATGAACTTGTGCTGGAAATAGCTAATTCTAAAGGCTATGTTGTCCTTGAAGTGTTGAAAATCCCTGGACCACCTCCGGCCCTGACCTTGGCGTCTCATAACATTGTGATCTTGGATTACATTGTAACGTGCTGTACCACACATTTACGTATTGACTGGAATGACACAGAATTGCAGGTTGCCAACTCGAGTTACCGTTACACCCTACCCCCCCTCCTTTTCGTTCCGTTTGGAATGTATGAACGTGCTCGGCAAATCACGACGTCTGTTGATTGTAGAGTAGGCTTATTGTTTGGAACATGTGGTTTGTACACACGTGTGCCTATCAAACTAAGGGACAAGACACCGCGTAATAATCA
This sequence comes from Hanleya hanleyi, assembly GCA_036873755.1. Lineage (NCBI taxonomy): Eukaryota > Metazoa > Mollusca > Polyplacophora > Lepidopleurida > Hanleyidae > Hanleya > Hanleya hanleyi. The sequence continues at coordinate 19,667 of JAVTVY010017742.1, read as the reverse complement.
TGTTCAAACTAACCCAAATTTACCAGTCTCCTATGTTTGAAAACACTTGCGACCAACATTCCGGATCACCTGTTCCCATTCTCGGAATAAGGGAAATGTCAATATTCATCCTTTCTTTGTTATGTTACTTATGATTTTCTTTTGTTTCTTTTGCAGTCCTGTGAGGTTATTACATCATATTGAAATTTTAATTTCATAGATCAGCACCTTAAATTACAGATATGTCACGTATGCCGACTGTTACCTACACGGCTTCTTGCCCTGCTCGACGATATCGACATCTTCAACAGCGGCTACAATTTCTTACACCTCACCCTATCCTACAGTATTGTACTAAATGGGAGGCTGATATCCTCTATTGTTCATTTGAGTCATTAGTAATACTTCCCACAGACGGTTTACCCGATTTGCGATATGAACTAGATTATATCAAAGAGAAACGAGCCGTATCTAAATATTGGGATGCGTTAAAAGCATGTTTTCATGTTTTGGATCAGAAAACTGCCATACAGGCCCTTGCGACTGTTCCTGGAGTCACAGGTCCCACTCTGTTTCCTTACGAGCATGCCGCGGGACTTCTCTTTCATGTAGCCTATTACCTTGACAATGCTTGGTTATGGGGCAGACTTGTCAGTCAATTCTGTCGGCCAGATACATTCCAACTTTTATATCATTATGTTGAGAAGGATCCTGGTGTACTCGACATGTATTCCCCCGAGTTGAAGTATTGGATGGCTCAATATCTGCAAATTAATGAATCTCAAATTCGCCTCCAAACTCGACGAATTGAAAGCCGTGTTTTTGGTACGTTACCGTACAGTTGGACGGACGCATTACGCGGCCCAATTGACGAATACAACCGCTTTTGGGATCATTTGGGACAGGACGCAGTCTGTAGTATTTGTGACTTTTCTATTGTCTATCGCTCCCCTATTAAAGGTCGACACGCGGTGGTACGTTTTGCCCCATGCTGTTTAAGCGGGGTACATATCAAATGTGCCACCAAACTACTCAATATTCAAACCTCTACAGGTTATCCTGTTCGGTGTCGAGCTTGTGACGGTTACTTCCAAGAATATTACCGCCCTCCCCCCTCTTCACATCCGATACAACAATATATTACTGAATAAAGGCAATGTCTGGTGTTAGATCAATGTTGAAAATCGTATAAACTATATCTTTTCTATTTTTACAGGGAGCAGGTTTGGTAACCACCTGACTTCTCGCGGTAGACAGCTAAATATGTCCCACATATTTACGCCATATCAGATGGACCAACTGTGCCGGAATTCTGATTATTTTCGAGCGCAGGGCTCCTTTTACTCCAATTTATCTCAGCCGATGCGACCACCCTTATTTAACGACATACGTCACACTCTGGCAATGTCTGCTGATAAGGAACCTATGTTCCATGCCATTCTTTGGTCATTGACTGGCCGAGACCATCCTTTCCTGCACATGCTGCATAGAATTGATCTTCCATCATTTTTTAAGTTGGCTGAATATTTTTGCAGTTCAAAATTGTACTATATGGCCTTAGTCCATCTCTTAGCACCTACCCGACATACTGAAATGATTGTCAAGTTGATGTCTGTCTGGGGAAAAGACGACCCTTGGGTTCGTCGCGCTCTCCAATATATACAGGATACATATGGCATATCGCCCAGTTCTGTAATCAAATTAATCACCCCTCGCAGACCAGGTTCCACATTATTAGTGCATCGCCATTTATATCGGCATATTCGCGATTTTTCTAGGAAGGCTTCCCGCTTTTGGTCAAAGCAACCCTCAGTATCTAAATGTGGTCTATGTAGTATTGATATCCATCGCGCCGCCCAATTTGCTGGCATAAATCAAGAATGCCAATTTCTGCCATGTTGTTACCATTTAGTGCACTCTCATTGCTTTATGGATTCCTTCAAAGTACACGGAACATGTCCAAAATGTCATGCTGTATATGTGGACAGCCAGTTATACCATTCGGGTAAAACACCCACAACTATATTACACCAATTTGCGGAGCGGGAAAGGAGACAAGTACCTTTGAAAACTATTTACCCCTCTGTGCGACCTCGTGACCCAATTCAATCTTCGACCCGTATTACCGGCGAATTCGGTTGGTTGGGTTCATTAAACCCCTTTTGAGAAATATACTTGTAGATGCGACCCATGCTGCGAGATCGATGGCTCATAATGTCGTTTTGAAAGGTGTTCCTTCATCACACATATGTCGTAAAATGTGAGCCATTTCTGTTATCTCAAAGCATGAGGACCATTGCAAGGTGTGTTTTATATATCTTGTATGTCTTTAGATCTCCGTTCTTTTGGTAAGTAACCCATACATCACTGTATGTAGAGGCAGTCATTTTTGCCTCCTTCCAAAATCACGTCATTTAATCAAACGTACTCTGAATTCTATATATGAAGTCTAGTATGCCTTTTATAAATATTCGTACTCTTCATTCAAATGTCTTTATTTGACAGACATGGGAAACTTAAACCTTATCTACTTCATATATAGTAGTTACCAATTTGTAAATGTTTTGGATTATTTATGACGTTGTTGTACCGTCTATTTGTTGACATACACTTGTGGCATCTTCTCTTAAATTGGGGATAAGATGTCCCGAGTATAGTCTAGTACTCCTCGAAGGGGCACACAGTTAATATTATCGGAACACTTGTACCTTTATTCATTTATAGTTATCCAACTATATATCTTTTTGATTGGTTTATCTTTTGGGATAAAATATATCTTCCTAATTAGTAAATCATACGATATACGCGTATATAAGTACTGATATTAGGTGCTCGCATATAACAATAAGACAATCATATGATTATGATATTTTATTCTCCGCTATAGAGGATAATATACAGATATATAATTGTCGTACAAAAAAAAATAATAATGATAATCATATTAATCGTAGTACGTACTTACCTGTTTGTGGATTCCAACGTCGTTTGTAATGTTCAATTAGGATCTCATATCCACGGAATTCATGTATTGTTCACACTGTTCCATAATCCTTGAATGTTGTACACAATATAGTTCTTGTATACTCATATTTAATATTTTATCACATGCGATTTCCACAGGAAGGGAAACTATTAATATTGAATTTAATAGTCTGATATTAGATACGTCTACTTATTTCTTTATTTTCACTTTTCTATAATTATAGAAATATATTAATTCATTAAATCACTTGCGCATAGCTTATGCACAATTTTTCCAGTGTGCTCTAGATTACGCCTTTCTAGTGAAATCGTTTTCATGTTCTCCCAACTGGTATGTTTCGCTATGGAACGACGACACAAGCGTAGTTTATCTCTGAAAGATTTTTCATCTGCAAGTTTTTGTAAGTATCCTCAAATATTAGATACAGTAATGGATAAATTATCACTTCCAATATTTTGCACGGCCGACAATGTAAACTTATAACCCCTCCTGATTATAATGGCTGTTTTTCTTCCGTCACACAGATGAATCCTCCATTTCTGTAAACTCTCACATCTTGGAAATGATATGCACAATATATCATATGTCCGCTCCCTTCCTCGCGCCGGATAATCCTTCTGGTACACTTCTCTTTGTGTCAGTTGCGTAGAAATTTCCGATACTTTCGAACACAAGTTGTGCCACATCTACGTCACTCAGACCGGTATGTTATCCATATTTCTGCAGCGTCTTTAGTTAGGAGCTGAAAATATTGTGCGAGTGATGCGACATTTGAAGTAAGATCACATCGGATCACATAATTGGGAAATACAGAACTATAAACGTACTGAATCCTGTAGTATTTCGCTAATGGTACCTGAATAGCAATTTCTATCAGTTTCAATACGATTTCCAGCTTTCATCATACGTTATATGAACGCCAGTTTAATACACTAAGGCAGTGGAGCAATAATTTCTGGTCCAATTTGGTACAGCATGTTTTCCAACTTCTGTTGGGTCAAATTTCACAATTCCAATCAAGTTTGAATACTCCACAACACCGAAATTGTGTCCTTGGATGTAATCAGGTTTTCATACAACACCCACTTTTCAATTTCCTGTCTTAAATTGACTAGTGCTAATTCACACCACACTGTTGGTCAACACATTCAGTAATCGTCTAGTTTCAGCATAGTTTCAGGTTTTTAATCCTTATGATTCGTGATTCGGCGACATCAGCCCGTTCTCTTCTGAAAAATTTACACAAAAGAAATGTTTACTTTCTCACCAAAGAAATATTACCAAACATTTCTATTAACATAGTCTCTCACTTTCCAATAATTATACACCCTAATTATTTACAGTCGATTTCATTAACGAATACATTAGCTAGATTACAACAAGTTCTCTAGTCCAAATTGTGCATTTCTTGCCTTGTTTCTGAAAAGAACAAAAGTGTTTGTTCTTGCAATTATGAGAGACAAATATCGTAACACACATGCATACAGTTGTGGGTTCATAAAAAAAAAAAAAAATCAAAATCACCCACTTACTTTGAATTTTTCCTAGCGTTCGTTCTGTGTGCACAACTGTCTCCATCCACTGTTCGGCCCGCACTACCGCAAGGTCACTCTTAACCGACGCTCCGAATTTAAACTGTACTTTGTTATGATTGGTTCTGCACACATGAACAGCTGTTCTATTATGTGACTAACCAGGGTAAAAATCAATTATCTTTCCTTCCCTTTGTCATGACTGCGCGGAATCACACTATACAGGACTTTTAGACATCCTGTCTCTTTTGTATAGAACCTGTATTTCCCGTTGCTCGGGGCATGCATATGTTACGCACTATTGATTTTTGTTAACTATACATGGGATAGTATGGCAGCCACTTTTAACATACGGTTATCTGAGCGCCTTTTCATGCTCTGCTGAATATGTATTCAGACCTATATTTTCCGAAGTTCAATTTTCATATGGACTTTTTAAATGAACTTGTCCACTGTTATCATATTTTTTTTTATGTTATCATGTATACTTCTACTTTTTCTAGGGATATTTTCGAGTTTGCTATGTACATCAAGCAAGAAGGTTACACCTCAATTCGAATTATATAATCCGATAAACTTCGATACATCAATATTCGCACAGCATATTTATTTAATTGTACTCCTTTCAAGTCGAATCAGTCAGCTCTGTCTTTAGAGTATCTTTTAGGAGTACGTATCAAATGCAATTATCGTCCTTGTCAACTAGCCACGTATTTCCCGGAATCCGATTTCTTTAAAACATGTCCCTCATTTTGTACTGGTGAGATTTCTTTGTCGTCTGGAAAACTCCAATAACGACCTAAACAACACTTGTATACCATACGTTGTTTTGTTTTATGTAAACGGACCAACGATCGATAATTCTAATCGCAACCGATACCGCAAGCGCATGGGACAATCGAAGACCCCATATCACAGTGGCATTTGGATTACTTTCAATCCCCGCCAGTAAGTTAACTGATTTATGGGGGACAGTCCGCATCTTGAGTGGGACTTAGTTCAAGTACAGAACACTTTCCAAACCTAGCGGATTCCATTCTTTTGGCGATGTATGAATTCTGAACTTTCGAACTTCAACGCAACGTTTTTTCTTCTTCTCCCGTGCCTGATCCGCATTTAATGCTTTTTCCTTAATTCTAGCCGCCAGAGGCACGGCAATTGGGACTTCATTCCATGTCTTAATATCATTGTTTGCTCTGCTATATCGTGTACCGTAAGGTCTTGTTTTAAATATAAAGACCTGCAACCCATTATCGTCAAGCACGAGATACAGCAACTGCGAAATGATCACTGTCATAACAAAAGATACAAGTTCCCACATTTTGCACGGCCACGGCAGCGACCGCTGAACCCATTCAACAAATAGGCTTAATGAAGAAATCATTATCATACATGTATCGGTCTTATTCATATTGCCCTTAGTACGGCCGCGATCAACATTCTCGAACCATGTGTCTCGTGGGCTCTGTGAATCTATTATCGACAACCAACCTGTTACATGTACCTTTCTCTTCTCGACTCCAGTGTAATCTAGCTTCTTGGCAAATTACTTGCCAAGGCCCTATTTAACTATACCTGGAATAACCATTTTTACCTCGAAGTCAATTGACCTTCAAATCCTAGGTTCTCTGTTCAATCAGTCATGTATTGTTCATGTCTAGATTCTTGTCTTCAAACCACTCCCATATGTCAGTTACAAGGGTGATTTTTCTCGCATTTTTCACTCTGGGTCAGATTTGATCTTTTATTTCGTTTTTCAATACATAATTATGTATTCAATCTTTCTTCACGACCATCTTTGTAACACGTATGACTGCGGTTCATACTGATTTTTTTTTTTGTCGTGTATATTTTATTCCTTGTTAATTGTTGTTTGTATTTTCACCTCTGATGTCATATGTTGTCTATGGCCGACTCATCTCTACATGTACGAGTAAAATGGCGCTATCCGTAGTTCGTAACACACCCCACTCTTTATATCTATGCACATGTATGTTCTTATAGCCGGCCACCCCAATATAGTTTCTTGGTTCAGGTCATTACTCTTTTTCTCCTCGTTGTATTTTTGTCGTGTTTCTTCACATGCATCTTGCCTCACTGGAAATTTCTATCACATCATCTGGCCTTGTACCGGTCTAATTCTTGTCTCCCTGCGGGACTGGCTGATCTCCACACCCGAGATCTTGGATACCAGCAATTCTAATACGCACAGAATTGCCTACGACACGGATGCCCGAGGCCAATACCAACGACTGGTGTCTTCCGGGTGCCCATCAACGCCTCCCCACCCATGTGGCTCTATCTTACATAATCTCTATTACATATTATATGTTACATACTATTACATACATTTGGGTCATGTGATGCATCTATCTATGTCACAAATTTTTTTACATTTTTATAAGTCACCCCATAGAGCTAGTTGGGTCCACCCGACTTTTGATTTCTAGTGTATAACAGTCCTGTTTCAATTTCGGGGTCCGAAATTCTCCGAACGTAGGGTATATCATATAGTTGAATAAATACGATAACAAATATTATTATATTATAGAAAACAAATGATACGTCATCATGAAATTTAGTAAAGTTTAGGGCTGTACTTTGAAATAGAGATACAGGAGTAACATATAGATTTCTTGCCTTAGAATCTCTGTACGGCTAGAGCGTGAATAATTTATAACGGGAAAGCGATTAACTTGCCACTGCTTGAGAGAACACAGATAAGCACTCTAGAAATAGAGACCAGATGCGGATCCCCTTAGGCAATACAGAAAAATACTCTGCTCAATAACACACCAAGGTGGTCCATGGAGAAAAACTGGTCATTGATATGAACTCCTAGCCCAGTTAATAAATGCTGATGAGTGAGTCATTATTTTGGGCGAAGGCAAACGTAAATTGTCTAATCATCTAACAAAGACATATCGCTGTATTTGTATTAAGGAAATTTTTATATTAAATATTCGGCAAGAAAAAGCAAGCGAATTGACAAGAAAAAGCAAATGAATTAAAATAACTGGGGTCGAGAAAAATGTGTCCTATTGATAGGGCTGGAAGGTTTAATTAAGAACCACGTATACGGGAAATGCAGAGATTAGTCGGACAGATAGTAAGCGATAGCACAGCATGTGTCGGTCGATTAATTTGGGTGTAAAGAAAAATTGACCTCAAGGTATACTTTAGAGATGCCTGATTTACTAGCGTGGCCAGGAAAGTAGTAAAAAGGTCACAAGGAATGTTATCTCCCAAAAGTAACGACTTCAAGGTACAAAAACCTGATCGAAGTTAAAGGATATTACTAGCCATTGGACAAATCAAGAATAGAAAAATGATGAAAGCCGTGAATTATCTTATATACGGAATATAGAAAAAGAGAAAGGATTTTAATATTTCCTCTACAGAATATAATAAAAAGAGAAAATATCTTAAATATAATATCCTAAGATAATATATTATGGCTCAGGAAAAAATGATATTATACTGGGAGACGGTTATCTGATATAACATCAGATTATTGGAACTTCGATCTATGGTTCGAGAAAGCTGACCAATGAGATCAGGGCACGGAATAAATTCCGTGCCATGCAAAACGATCCCTCGGGAGTTTGGCCCCATATAAATATAGCAGGCTGATAGAAATCTGGACACAACTCTTGTGACAGGATTCTGTAGAAGCCAGCTGAAGAGATAACAGAGCCAAATTCTAGACGAACAATTGGGGTTTTCTTGTAAAAGTTTATGTGAGTATGAATATCTTTGTTAGATAGTTTAGAACCTCACTAGAATATGGGGGAAAAATGGAGAGTTTACTATTGGAGGCCAATTGTCTGATTGAGCCATATGTATTTTGTGACACCCTAAAAACCAGATTGTTTGTGGTGTCGACGTGTAGAACATGTTCGTTGACAAAAACATCGGTGTTTTATCTGAAAACACCTACTTTGGATACATCAGAAACCTTCGATCATGCCATAGAAGGTTTCCCGTCTAGTACTTCTTCCCAGGACAATTTGGGGGTTAATATCCCTTCAGTAACCCCGACACCTATGTTAATTAGACCTCTCCCTCTTCCAAATATATTTAAAGCGTGGTCAGAGCCAAACGACCTGTCTACTTTATCACCCAGTATGCCGACAAGGTCTGGTAGCAGTTTCGATATCACGGACCCGACTATTTAATTAAGGTTAATATGACCCTATCTTATAGGGGTGACTTTCTGTAGATAACAATTACGTATCCATTTGGAAATGGGAATGTTGTGAGTCTTATATGTTATTGGTGATAGATATAGTAAAGAAAAGAAATCATTGACAAACCGTACGAAATGACTTGTTCACTTATTTGATCTGAAAGTAGAATAATTATACGGCATGGCAGGGGTCGTTTAAGCCATATCCTCTCTGCCCACAGCGCTCGATTTCTGGAAACCTCTTTGCAAAGCCAAGCGAGTTAATTTGTGATGCGGAGCCTTTTAGCCTTTCGTATATAGCCCATTTGGGGTTATACAGGGAGAACGTACACCCTGATATGGTGGAGAACCCGGTTTTTAGTTCATTTACATCATTCTCCATTACTTTATGTTTCGATTCCATTCTCTGAGAGCTCTTATAGAGATTCTTCACGCCGGGCAAAGCTCTATTACACCCCGGGCAAAACCACATCATAGAATAGAATAGAATAGAAGCTTTATTTATAAAAACTCGGTCAGCCATCATCTATCGATGCTCTTCCTGGGAGCCGAGTGCTATAACAATCATAATAACAAACAGTGTATAGGATATAAAAAATAGAGCTCAGATTCTAACACAATAAGGATCATGTTTTGGCAAAAACATCCTCGTAAATGTATTTAAAACATTCGTGTTTAAACACAGCCAAAGATGGACTGTTTCTGACACGGGATGGCAGAAAATTCCACGCCACTGGGCCCGAGACAGAGAAGGCTCTCTTATAAAAATCTGTTCGTGAGAATGGGACATATAATTGATCTATATTTACATAGGATCTAGTAAATCGGGTTTGTCTACTTGTAGACAATATAAGCTTGTCTTTTAAATAAGTAGGAGCAGATCCGTGTAAGCTGCTGTACACCAGGACACATTCGCTGTACATTACGTGCTGTTTAAATGGAATTACAACACATATAAGGGAAGTGGGAAGAGGTGCCGACATACTGACTGCGTCACATGACTTCACAGAATAGTCTTCTGGTTAACCTATTCTAAGCACATACCAAGAATCTAACGATTCGTGATATGTGTTGTATCTCAGGTACGCTTTTATTGTACCTGTTCATGTGGCAACTTGGATGATATGGCCACACGGCCCCTAGCACCGGCATAAGCGGTATTAGATACAAATCTAGAGAGCTATGATGGAAATGCTCTGACAACTCGTATACTGGTAATTGGTGAGCTGTTTAGCTGTGACAACTCGTACATTGGAGATTGGTGAGCTGTATCGTCGTCAGATGTAAATGACGGCATTTAACACAAAAGACTAGCCTGTAAGGCCCGATGTCGACCCAGCATCAACTGATGATCAAGCCACTTTAATCGCTTGTATATAAGTCGGTGGTAGAAACTTCGAAACCACAATCTAAGATTAACCGAGCAGCTCGTTTTCTTAGTACCTCAATTCTGTGTACATCAGAATCAGTGCACTTTCCCCAAATATTAACACAATAGTTTAGCAGTGGTTGAATAAAACAATTAAAAAACGTTACTCTTGCAGACATAGGCAAAAACATTTTAAGTTTTCTCAACAAGAATAATTTAGAAGCAATCTTCTTGCAAAACATACCCCATATCCATCAGACCCTTCTTGTTGTTCAGCAAGGTGTAAAAATCTGGTTCCATTTCGGCACACTTTAGGCAATACCAGAATTCACATAGATCATACTCCATAGCCATATCTTTTTTGCCAATGTGAATTTCACACGAGCCGCAAGTCGAATCATCATCGAGATCGTGGTTGTTTGCAGTTGAACTTGCGTTGGAAGTTGCCTTTTCCCCTCCACGCGCCCTATTGGCCGCCATCTTGAAAATCGTCGACTGAACGGCGTCGGTAGCAACCAAGTAGAAAAAGCACCACAAAAACGAATATAATCAAGATCCAGGCGCCGATCGGGTTGCAGAAGTATGACGTTAGGCTTACGAACCTATACCTGTCAGAATTATCTGATTATGTTGAACGAAAGGTGAAAAACACATCAAAATGTTCGGAGAAAACTCAGGCGAACGTGTGGTGATACCAGAAGCGGAAGTATCGTTCTCTATAAAAATGAAGCGGACATTCTCTCTCGTCGACTTTAAGACAAAAGAGATGATTACAATTTTGACATCGTAAATTATCCCTTTCTGGACAGTAATATTTCAGTGGGACCTGCATATGGCGTATACATATCTCGCCTAGTAGCATTTGCTAGATCCTGTGTTAAATGTGACGATTTTAATCAACGTCACAAAACATTGCTGCAGAAACTTATAAAACATGACTATTTCACCAAGCCCCTCCACTCAAAGTTTCTCAAATTTGGCACACATATCGCATGTGGACAGCAAAATACGAACGTAGCGTGAAAGATCTATGGCGTTACATTTCGTAACTTTTGTCTTAATTCCGCTTAACCCGAGGCTAGGGGCCGTATGAACCGATGTACTTCAAGATCCTCATGGTGCTCATATGAACAGTCTGAATCAAAGCGTGACTGAGATACATCATTCTCTAGATGACGATTTTATAACGATTATGATGGATTAAGAATACTGATCAGCGATACGGATTTGATATTTTTGGAACATCATGATGTCGTGTCGGCATCAATAAAAACTGTTGACCGCTTCTCTCTTGCAGGAAACAAGCCTATGTTTATGTATACTATGATTGTCTTGAATTTGGTGCTAATACTGTTATATGGATATGGAATAGGTCTTTGGATTATGGACGCGGATATTCTTTAATGGACGACGGCTGAATTATGAATGACGGACTAGACGCTTGTAATTCTGCAGTGCTAACTGCTGATTATACATTTGCTGCCTCTCGATTTTGTAGAGCCGTATTCCCTATTCTACCGTAGTAAAATCGACCAGTACATGTAGATCTATGACTGTTGTTAGCCTAGAAATCCAACAATTGTGCCCTGTGGAAACAGTGGACAATTTCAACCATTCGGTCAATCTTCCTGGCCAACAATGCATCGCCTGTTCTGTGCAGACCACAGGTGTTTGGCAAATTAGTTAGCTGGGGGGTATCGTCAACAATAGAAAGATCTATTGTTGACGATACCCCCAGCTAATTAACTTGCCAAACACCTGTACTGCAGACGAACATTGTCATACAAAGCAAACCAATAGAGAAGGCAAAAACAATGCTAAGCGGAAATGCAGACTCCGAAAGGCTTTGGACAATTTTAAAAAAGGCTGCGAAGTATTAGGTATACTGATCGTCATCTTAATCGTTATTTTATGTTTGATGTGTTTTATTTTAATAAAATTAATATATATAATATACTAGTATTTCACGGTGTTTCTTGCTCGATACATTTTCTGTCTGGTATATCCGAATGGCAATCAGGTACGGCTTGGGGGTATCGTTACGGCCTTCGGGGAGGGCGAGTCGGGTGTCTTTTCCTTCGTACGTCATCTCGTACCACACTTCATTGGCTCGCACGTTGTACCACGATTAAGGGTATTGGATATCCATGAGGCCACATTCCCATCGTCCAGGTAAATGCAACGGTTGCGGTAACTGGGTCATGTACTTGGCCAAGGTGTCAGGAAACACATCCAGCGAACTGTTACTGGGTAGAGTGAGGTAAAACATGGCGACTGAGCTGTCCTGCTGCTGCTGTTGGTTTTAATAGGTGCTCCAGGCCTTGGGCGGTTGCATCCGGCGTCGTGTTCGTCGCGGTGACTTGCTACGGGTCACGGCTCTGGAGATGTGGGGTATCTTGATCAAGGGTGGTTTTTAAAGGGGCGAAAAGAAGGTGCCCTTCGTTGTGGTGTTTTGGGAGGTGACTCCGATTCCCACTCGGCTTCCCAAGAAGGTGGTGGTAGGCCACTCGGCGATTGCTGTGCCCGCTGCATCCAGGCCCATCGCTGGGGGTTCCCCACCAATTCCCGAGATACATGCAGGTCTTTCAAGCCTTGAGCAAAGACCTCCCATCCTCTAGGATCCGTGTGCGACCTGCATTGACGCATCAGGTCATTCACTAAATCCGTCATGTGGGTACAGGGGACCACCTGATTTTGTACCAGTAGCTCGCCTTTATCATGCCAAGTCATGTTATGATTCTGTGTCATCCGTTGTAATACCAGGCCAGCTTGTTTCTTGAACGATGCAGGTACACTCTTCAGCACTTCGTCTTCGACCCACTGTGGGGCTGTGGGTGGCACCCCTGGTAATGGCGGCTGTTGGAGCGGTGCTGAGGTCGGCGGTGTATCGCGTGGTTGTGGTGGAGGTGGTGGTGCTGGGGTAGAGAGGGTTTTGTATTGGTCCATGAACGTGATGTACCATTGAAGCGTCTCATTGTGCCGTTGTACTTTCTCACTGTCGCTTAACCACGGTCCTTGTAAGATCTGTTGCATCTCTTCATCGAGGTTTTTTATGGTCTTCACCGTAGGTGGGACAGGGTAGGGCGATTGGAGGTTTTGAAGGAACCGTGGTTCGACGAGGACCATTTTTTTTGTGTGGTTCATTGTCGGCTGAAGAGTCCACCCAATATCGGACCCAACACGGAAGCGGCCAACGGTGCTAAGATGGCCCCGATGGGTTTTCAGACGTAGTGGGTGTACTTGGTGTAGGTGTTGACTGTATACTTGGTGTGGAGCTCGATGTGGCTTGTACACGTGGTGTGGTAGTGGTGATGACTGGGCTCGTTTCGATCACGGGGTTGACTGGTGTAAAGAAGGTCTGTAGACTGGTTTGACTGCCACTCACAGCTGGAGTTCTAAGTTGGTTAAGTAGAGTGCTGAGATAGGCTACGTCGTAAAACACACCTCCGCACAACACACTCAGCAGGGTTAGCAATATCACCACAAAGCCCACTTGCGCTTTGCGCCTTTTGGGAGACGCTGTGTTCAGAGACAGCTGCTGTTTGTCCATATCACCGCGGTCGAACGTGGAAATCACCGTACTCGCGCAGACATCATGTGCAGCTAATGCTAGAACCCACAACTCTGCTCTTTTTATCCTTTTGCGGGCTACCTCCTGAATATTGAACAGAGACAAAGACAACCATGATGTGGTATTAATTCTTTTTATTATCCCCATTATCAAACACACACACCCCAGCTGGGGGAGCCACTGTGGGTGTGTTTACGTTATTTTTGCATGTACACGTAGTGGGTCTCTCCGGGAAAGATTCCGGTCCATAGTCGAAGGTGGTCGGGGGTGGCTTGCTTGAGGTCGAAGAGCATATGCCCGTGCTGAGGGGTTGTCGCATCTTTAAAGGCTTCCAACGCAAATGGTGTGCGGCCGGGATACATCTGTCTCACCAGGTGCAGAAGTTGAGTGGCATCTCTCGAGTTTGGTTTTTGAAGACCACCAGGTAGTGGGCATTTAAGCTGATGTTCTGATGTTCTTTGTTTTTACTGAACAGATTCTGCACAAAGCAGATGATGCTGAGCCGTCGATGATGGCTGCCTTTGATAAAGAGTTGGGTGACCCACGCATCCGTCTCCGCCATGAGATCATCCAGAACCACCAAGGTGTCCGGTTTCAAATCGGCCAGGTTGGGTTGGCCTTCCACGAATGTGATGTGGGGCATTGCTGCATACGCTGCCTGCCATTCTCCGTAACACCACACAACTCGGGCAATAGGTGAGGTGATCATGATATCGGCGTCTTGAAGGAGCTTCCTGACAAAGTGCGTTTTGGCGGAGCCCATCGGTCCTGCGATGACGCACGTGAAGGGATGCTGCCACCGAGGGTCCATGGTTCGAGCTGTATGCGCTGTCATGGTAACCCGCTCTTGTAAATTTGGTACGAGTGAACTGGAGTGGTGGTGGGTACAACGTCGGTCGTTGTTGTCGATGGGCGTTCACTGTGAGTGATGAAATCCGGTGGGTTTTCAGACGTAGTGGGTGTACTTGATGTAGGTGTTGACTGTATACTTGGTGTGGAGCTTGATGTGGCTTGTACACGTGGTGTGGTGATGACTGGGCTTGTTTCGATCACGGGGTTGACTGGTGTAGAGAAGGTTTCTCAATGGACTCAAAAAATCATTATTTTCAACAATTTCACAATTTTGGGTCACAGTGACCTTGACCTTTGATCTTGACCTACATTTTGATATGTGACACATCGTGTCCCCCTAATATATCTACTGACACAAAGAAATGTTATTTTTAATAATTTTCTGATTTTGGGGTCACAGTGACCTTTGACCTTCGATCTTGACCTACATTTTGGTATGCAAAACTTCATTTCCCCCTATTGAATCCACTCACAAAAAAAATAAAAAAATTCAATGATTTCCTGATTTTTCGGTCACACTGACCTTTGACCTCTGACCACGACCAACATTTAGTATGCAACACTTCGTTTCCCCCCTAGGGCACCCACTCACCAAAAATTGGAACTGTAGATAGAAAACTGTCCATGATCAATGATTTCCTGATTTTAGGCAACAGTGACCTTTGACCTCTGAACTCGACCTCAATTTTGGTACGCGACACATCATCTCTACCTAGCGTATCCCCTCACAAAAAATTGCAACTGTGGATAGGAAACGTTCACAGATATAGACCGGACACGAACACTTCAGTGATTTTCTGTTTTTTAGGCCAGTGAATTTTGACCTCTGACCTCGACCTTCGTTTTGGTATGCGACACATCGTCTCCCCGTAGGGTATCCACTCACCAAAAATTGGAACTGTAGATAGAAAACTGCCCCAGATATAGACCGGACACGACGGACGGACAGACGGAAACCGCCATCACATAATACGTCCGCCTTTTGGCGGGCGTATAAAAAGGTGTGGTTCTGAGCACTTTGTGACGAATTAGTGTAGGTAGGTAAGGTAGGTACAAATTATTTATTTTTATTTTTTCTTCTTTATTCTCAGAATAATGTTTTAGCTGATAATCGTGTTATTTTACATGTTTAAAAGTCTTTGTATCCACTTGTGACGAAAATAGTATTAGTATTTGTACATCTTTTGAAAAATTCTGAACGTAATTTTTCTAGTTTTTTACTTGAATGTGGGACAATGCTCTACGGTCACCAAGGTTGCAATCTAGTGATGGTCGTGTAACCAGAACAAGACAACTTTTTTTATTTGGCCTTAGCACCATTGCACGTACATCTTCAGTTGCTATTCAAATTAACATTGACATTAGCACCCAATCTTCATAAAAAAGAAAAGAAGGATACAATTTCCAATTATTCCCATTATCTTAGAAACATTAACATTAACATTCTTCACAGTAACAAATAGCACAATCTATGCTGGAAATAATCCCCATGGGGCTCCTGGGGATTGACCTGGTGTGTTGTTGTGCACACTTCAGGTCATGGTAAGAACAGTCCTCAGTCCCTCAGAGAGCTTGTCGTAAGAGGCGACTAACTGGGCAGTGATGGGGTTCCTGGGTGTGAAAAGGAATATGACCTTACCAGTGTGGTTTTTGGATGTGAAAAGGAACAGGAACCAAACATCATGATATGACTGAAATAGTGTTGAAAGTAACGTTAAATCAATTCACTCACTCCGGGAAATAATCATCCACATAATATGTAATACAAAGCTGAACATCTGAAAAAACCCTTGGCTCTGGGTGCCAGTCATTCATAGTGTATTCATTTTGAACCGAACTACTTTGAAAACATCAGGAACACCAAGCAGTGACAAATATACAGATTATCAAAAATTTTGCAATCAAAAATGGTCCCTAAGCCCCCCATTTCCTTCCGATCAGAGAAACCGGCTGTCATTACTTGAACAGTATCAAAGGATATATAGATCAATGAGTTTACATAAATTAAAAATGGCTGCCAAGGTTTCCATCCAATCAGAGAAAATGATTCTGACATTTATTTATTCTTTTGATGTGTTTATGATGTATACAAAATCTTGCATCAAACACTTGAACAGCACCAGAGGTATAGATTTTGCATAAATTAAAGATGGCAATCAAGTTTTCCAGGTATTCAGAGAAACTGGTTGTCATTAGTTTCTCGATGTATCGATGATTTATAGTTTCATATGAAACTAAAATGGTATAAGATATAAATCATTAATGATATGCATAAATTAAAAATGGTCGACAAGATTTCCACCCAATCAGATGATGTATACCAAATTTTACATCGACCACTTGAACGGTATCAGAGATAGAGATCAAAAATGATTTTGCATAAATTAAATATGGCCGCCCATCCTTCCAGCCACTCAGAGGAACTGATGTGGTTATTCATAGCAAGTTCCTTGATACATCGAAGTTGTATACCAAGTTTCGTATAGAATGCTTAAATGGTATCAGAGATATACATCATTAAGAATTTCACATAAATTAAAGATGGCCGCCAAAGTTTCCACCCAATCGAGTACAGATTCAATAGGGTTCTGTGTCATGAGCATATGGATGGGCACTGCAAGTTTGGTGTGCCTAGGGTAAGTCGTTCTAAAGATATCTTGGAACGAGAAAGCTGTGATAGATTCGCATAAATTAAAGATGGCCACCAAAGTTTCCAACCGATCGGGTTCAAATGCAATAGGGTTCTGGTCACGTGCATATGGATGTGCACCGAAAGTTTGGTGTGCCTAGGGTAAGTCGTTGGTAATGAGAAAGCTGTGACAGATGGACGTACATGACGATGACAAATTATGGCCAAGGGGTAAAAAAGCATTACTCTATTTCTTCTAATTATTCAGATGGCAAAAATTAACTTCAGGCTACTGTGGATAGAAATTCTGCAACAATTCTACAAATTTAACTAGCTATCTTTTCAGTTCTTGGGATAAACAACATATCCATGCCACAGTATTTAGCCTCAGCTGACATACAGATGGATTTTTTCTGCTTCTAAGTCTAACATGAGGCAGCACCTAAAAGGTGCAACAACCCCTCAGCCAGACAGTTTTAGTCAGTGTATATTGGTACACAATGAATAGAAAATGCATATGTAAAAGCCTGAAAGATTGGTTGAATGCAGATGCTTTAGCAGTGGCTTGTAAAAGATTAAAATGTGATAAATTCAGTGTGGGATGTTGGATGAATTGGAGAACTATAATAAATAGTTTGACATATTACGTGCGAAAAAAATGGCGGAAGAACAAAAATATTCTGAACAAAAACAAAACGCTTCAAGCCACTCCATCTTGCTTTGAACCCTAATAATAATCTGAACAATAATAAAAGTCTTCCGATTTTCAGTGGGGGTCAAGTAATATAGAGTTTTCGATAGGAATACGAAGCTGCACATCCAATACCTCCCGACTCTGGGTGCCAGCCATTCACAATCTATTCAATTTGAACCATACATGTACTACTTTGAAAATATCAGGAACATCAAGCAGTCAAGTGACAAATATACAGATTATCAAAAAACTTGCAATCAGAAATGACCGCAAAGTTTTCCGTCCAATCAGAGAAACCGGCAGTCATTACTTGTCCCTTGATGTATCTATGACCTATACCAAGCAAACTGAACACTTCAACAGTATTAAAGGATATATAGATCATCAATGATTTTACACAAATTGAAAATGGCTGCCAAGGTTTCCATCCAATCAGAGAAAACGGTTCGGTCATTCATTTTCAGTCTCTTGATGTACTGATGATGTATACAAAGTCTTGCATCAAACGCTTGAACAGTACCAGAGGTATAGATTTTGCATAAATTAAAGAATAAAATAAAGTTTTCCACCTAATCAGAGAAATTGGTTGTCATTAATTGTAAGTTTCTTGATGTATCGATGATTTGTAGTTTCATATGAAGCACTAAAATGGTATCAGATATACATTGTAGATCATTATTGATTTTGCATAAATTAAATGGTCGCCAAGATTTCCGCCCAATCAGAGAAACCAGTTCTGTCATTCATCGTAAGTCTCTTGATGCAATGATGATGTATATCAAATTTTACATCGAGCACTTGAATGGTATCAGACTGAGAGATAGAGATCATTAATGATTTTGCATAAATTAAAGATGACAGCCTATCCTTCCCGTCAATCAGAGGAACTGATGTGGTTATTCATTGCGAGTCTCTTGATATATCGATGCTGTATACCAAGTTTCATATAGAAGACTTAAATGGTATCAGAGATATACATCATTAATGAATTTTGCATAAATTAAAGATGGCCACCAAGATTTCCGCCCAATCAGAGAAACCAGTTCTGTCATTCATTATAAGTCTCTTGATGCATCGATGATGTTTACCAAATTTTACATCGAGCACTTTAACGGTATCAGAGATAGAGATCATTAATGATTTTGCATAATTTAAAAATGGCCGGCCATCCTTCCCGCCTCTCAGAAGAACTGATGTGGTTATTCATTGCAAGTCTCGATGCTGTATACCAAGTTTCGTATAGAACACTTCAATGATATCAGAGAAATAAATCATTAAAGATTCTGCATAAATTAAAGATGGCCGCCAAGGCTTTCACCCAATCAGGGAAACTGGTTCGGTCATTCCTTTAAAGTTTGTTGATGTATCAATAATCTATACCAAGTTTTGCACTGCACAGTGAAATGGTTCCCGAGATATACAAGATTCATGGTTTCGCATAAATTAAAGATGGCCACCAAGTTTCCATCCAATCGGGTCCAGATTCAATAGGGTTCTGGGTCACGAGCATATGGATGTACATGGCAAGTTGTATCGATAATCTATACCATATTTCACAATGAACAGTGAAATGGTTCCCGAGATACACAAGATTGATCTTGTATAAATTAAAGATGGCCGCCGAAGTTTCCACCCAGATTCAATAGGGTTCTGGGTCACGAGCATATGGATGTGCACGGCAAGTTTGGTGTGCCTTGGGTAAGTCGTTCTAAAGATATCTTGGTAACGAGAAAGCTGTGACGGTTTCGCATAAATTAAAGATGGCCGCCAAAGTTTCCAACCAATCTGGTCCAGATTCAATAGGCTTGTGGTTGACCACCCAACACTCCTGCATACCAAATTTGAAGTCTCTAGAAGCAACGGTTT